>PVJA010007206.1:0-13207 GCA_004027025.1 Myocastor coypus | reverse complement strand
GTCGCTATGAGGCTGAGGGGCCCCGGAGGTTCTCTCAGGCCACCTGTGTGTGCATGGACAAGTGGTGGCCTCGGTGAGGTGAGCCCTGCTCCACTCCACACCCACACCTCTGGCTTCTGCGCACCTGCACTTTGCCACTATTCTGCTCTTGCTTAGTCCTGGGGAGGATGGGGCGTCATGGCCACCTCTCATGGGTTTTCCACATGGTCCTTGTCATTGCTGCCCACCAAGTCCACAGGAAGCTGGGACTTTTCTGCTCCCACGCAAGGCTGCAGTGCTTGCTCAGAGGGCCCCAAGAGTCAAGGGTCCAGAGCTCCCTGGCCTGCACCCCTGCAGAGGCCTGGCATCGACATGGAAAAGGAGAAGCACTCAGTGTGTGAGGCCCCAGGCACCTCCGCACCCTGAGCCCAGGTGGGAGAGCTCCGAGGGCCTCAGTCCGCTCTGCCACACCTCAGCAGGAGTGGAGGGGACCAGTGGCTTCTGTCCCACTCCTCCTGGGAGGGCAAGCTGCCCTCCCCTCCCTTGCACCCTGCCCTGTCCCCTTCCCCTCCCCTCCAACACAGGGCCTTAGTCCATATGGCCAGGGGCTTCTCAGAGCAAAACTTCTTCCCGGCTTAGCAGTTCCTGGAGGAGGTGACAGAAGGAACAGGGCAGTCTTGGGTTGCAACCTTTTGGGGTCAGCAGCCTCAGGACTCGGGCTGAGGGAGGCTTGGTACTGTCTCTAGGCTGTTGCTGTCTCCCACCTGCAGCAGCCCTTCCTGGCTGGGTGATCAGGATCAAGGTGGGGACAGTTCACCCCACCAACCTGCTGGCCTCCCGTGGGTCCGGACTTGCTGTCCACCAGAACTGGGAGCAGGCACACCAGGGACTGCAGAAGGCTCTGGGTGTGGTCCCAGCCTGGCGAGTGCCCCATGACTCAGCAGGGTCCCTAGCTCCTTCTGGAGGCCTCTGCCAGGTAGAAGAAGCAAAGAAGAAAAGATGGCCACATGAGTGCATCGCGCAGATGCCCAATGGCTGCCTGAGTCCTGAGTGTGTGCTGGCCTCTCCAGCCAGGCGCCTTCCTGGGGGGCGAGCGAGGAAGCCCCTGGCGCTGCCTTGCACAGAGCTCCACAGAGGACCGGTGTGCAGACACCACCCGCCTGGATGGGCCCTGTGGCTCCAAGACGCTGCGATGGTGACAAATCCTCTCGTCTGTACCCGTAGGGACCTGACGATGCCACGCTTGGGGCACTGGGGAGCTGGCCTGGCCCGGCGGGCAGATCTCAGGTAGAACATCAGGGGAGAGGGGTTGATGGCAGGAGCAGTGGGCCAGCCGCATCCTTGGCCGGGCAGGGGCCCCACGTGGGGTCATCACAGGGAGAGGGGGCTTAAGGCCCGGCATCGGTGCCCGTGGGCATCAGGACCTCTGTATCCTGCCTTTGGGGAGCCCTCGCCCTACAGTGCCCACACTGCTCGAGGCCCAGAAACAAGGCCACTGAGCTGCTGTCCAGTGGGCAGCACATACGCTGACCCTCCTCTCTCCAGCAGGCCTGACCCAACGTGCACAGGCCAGGCTGAGTGAGGACGGACCAGGGTCAGCCCCAGGGTTGGCTACAGCCAGGGTGCAGCCCTCTTTCGGAGCCTCCATTTCTTACATTCACCCTCAGTCTTCCAAATCCCAAGTCCTCAGCCTTCCAATGCCCTGGGGCCCTGCCAGGAGGGCTGCGTGCTACAGCTGGGGTGGAGGTCTGGAAAGAAGCCCTGGCCTTTGTGGAGCCCGTGCGAGGGGGAGCGCTGGGAGCCCCTGGCCACCGGCCCCATGTACTTCTTCCTCAGGGTCCTCTAATGTGTGTGAGCCACAGACCAGGCTGGGCAGTGCCACCCCAGGCCAAGCCTGTGGGCTTCAGTCCCGGCTCAGAGTGACAGCTTGGCACAAGCTGTCTGGGCCCCAGGCCTGACCCAAAAGGTGAGTAGAGAGCTGCGGAGTGCTGAGAGGCAAGGCTCGGGGGTCTTGAAGAGCCGTTCCTGTGAGCATCTGACACGTGAGTTTTGGCTCTGGCCAGGTGGGCTCAGATGTGCTCCCCAAGGCTCAGCAGAGGCCTTCTGCTGGGCAGCCTGGCAGCACCAAATATGGGGTGCAGGAGGCCGGCCCCCAGGATGCTGGGTGCTGCCCACAGGCAGGTCTCTCTGCCCTGCAAGCCTGGGGCCTTGGTGTGGCGTGGACCCTCCCACCCTGTGCTCCACCTGAGTCCATGCTCTTCTGTTTCTGCACCCTGACCTTCCATCCCTAGGCAGCGGCCTCTGCTGCCCTATTCCTGCTGGTCTTCACAGAAAAGCTCCACCCAGAGCCCACATCCCCATCCTGTCCACTCTGCTGGAGGCCCTGGGGCACCAGAAGAGGAGGCTGGGCCCTGCGGTATGCAGGCCCTGCGTGGTATTTGAGTCCTGTGGGTCCCATCCGGGTCTGAGGAGAGCAGTTGTGAGTGTGGGCTTACCTGCACACCAGTGACAGTAGCTGTAGGCTTCACGTGGGCTGGCCAGGACCGGGGCCTCTGCGACCAGCACTCCAGACCTGGCTCTCCTGTGCCAGGGTGGCTTAGGTGAGACACAGGGGAGGACGGCGCTTGTGCCTCTGGGCATCCTCCGGGGCAGAGCAGGGTCCTCCAACTGCAGGACTCCATGCAGCCCGGCCAGTTGACCAGAAGCACGGCCAGCACGGGGCCAGGGCCACTTGCCGGCCTTCAGAGACCCATCCCACCCTCCTTGGTTCCCCCAACACCAGCTGGTTCTCTAGAGCCTGGAGGACCCATGGACAGCAAGGTTCCTAGGCACAGGTCCCCAGGCTCTTGCTGGCAGGACGACCACACTTACATCATCCGCGCCCTGTAGCAGGCGGGGTCTCCGCGCTCCAAGTCACTCCTGGTGCCTTTGCGGCCTGGGAGCCCCTGCAGGGCACCTCCATTGCTTCTTGCCTAAACCAGACAAGAAAAAGTGTGCACTTGCATGGCTGCAGCGGAGAGGACATTGCTCTCCACCCCCAGAGCGGGAGCTGAGCCACAGCCTTAGCTGAAGGTCCTGCACACCAGGTGCGGGGCCTGTTCTGCAGCCAGCTTCCCCTCCAGTGCATGGGTCACTAGGCCCCAGGCCCTGAGATCATTGCTGGTGGCCAGGCAGCTGGCACCGAGGTGGAAGACCGCCTGGGCCTGTTCCTGCTCTGCAGCCCCACGGAGTCTCCTAGCAACGCTCGGGCGGAGGAGGCTCTGTGCAAGGGGGGCCTTCTTGCTTGGGCGCTGGTGATCTGCAGTGGCTGCGCCCTCTGATCTTCAGTTTCTCGCCTGGTGGCCGTTAGCACTGATGTGCCTGGCAATGGAAAGCCCAGTGACCGGGGGTGGCCCTCGCCAAAACCCTGGGGGCCACTGGAGTAGGTCAGGCCCAGCTCTGACTCCTGACGGTGGCAGAGCCATGCAAGCCCGGGGCAGGGAGTAAAAGCCAAAAGCTGACCAGGGCCGTGCAGGCTCCGAGTGAGCATCTGCTGGGGTAGGGTGATGGTTTGGGGGTGTCCAGAATGGGACCCCGGGCTCTGTCGCCCTGCTGGGGAGGCAGAGTGGAGCTGTATAGTGAGAACATGGAGTGACATCAGGAAGCCATATTCAGGGAACAGCTGAGAAACAGGACAGCAGGTGAGGACTGGGGTGCTGCCCATCTCTAAGCCCCCAGGCGGCCTCCTCTGGGCCTCACAGGTCCTGGCCGGATGGTGTGGCCCAGGGTACACATGTTGGGTAGGGGCTGAGTCTCCCAAGAGGGCCCCTGGGGCCCCATTATGGTTTGTGTCTAGCTGTCTCCCCGAAGCCTCCTGCAGTCATGGGTGGCTTCTAGAGCTTGTGACTGATCCGTGGTCCAGGGCTGGGATTACGGGTGTGAGCGCTGCCCCGCCCTGGGGCTGCAGCCTGTGCACAGTGTGAGGGAGGAGAGAGGCCTGCGCCTGTGCCTGCTGCTCCTCCCTCTTCGCTCTTTGCTGTCTTCCACTTCCCTGGATTGCCGCCCTCTGCCATGTGCCGCTCTGCCTTGGAGCCAGCCCAGTATGGACCGAAACCTCCACTAACTGAGCTAAGCAAACCTCTCCTTCCCTAATGCTGGGCCTCAGGTATTTGGTCCCAGCAGTGAGGGAAGAGTAGCCCAGACAGCCCCCATGGCTCCTCTCAGCTGTCCCCTTCTGAGCTCCCTAGGACCTGGAGGCACAGACACAGGTTGGACTGGCCTCCCATCCCTGGCCTCCGCCCCAGCCGCAGAGCACTGGTCTTAGGGTGCTGGACCTGCGTGGCCTGGAGGCCGTGGCTGAGGCAGCTGCTGCTCCTGGATGGAACATCCCACGTTGCAGGGCTGAAGCCCACGCAGGGCCGCTCCCGGCCGCAACAGGCCTGCTGGGTGTGAGGTCTGGAGGAGCCACTGCCATGCCGGTACTGCGACCCTGGGCTACCTACGAGAGCGGAGCCCCAGCTGGCTGATGTCCCCTTCCCTGCCACCTAGGCACCGGGCTGGAGGGCTGCCCCAGTGGCTGCTTGCCTCCTTGGGTACATAAGATCTGCCTTTAGGGGTCCGGTGAGATAGCCCAGCAGACCAAGTCCCTGCTGAGTCAAGTGCGGGGGCTGGGGTTTGATCCCTGCACCACAGGCTGTGCCAGCCCCACCCCTGGGCACACTGAGCAGACCACCGAGACCGGGTGTGGTGGCACAAGCCTGTAGTCCCAGCACCAGAGAGGCTGAAACAGGAGGATCACCGAGCTGTGTAGTGAGACTCTGTACCGAATACATAAAAATAAAGAAACAAATACCTCAGGGACAGAGTCGTAAAGGCACAGGGTGGGCACGCATCTGCCTCCCAGCACTGCCCTTGACCCTGGGGACAGGCCAGAAGGGCAGCGGCTTCTGGGTTGGTATGGAGCACGGCTCACAGAACAGCTCCAGGCAGGGTGCAGAGCCCAGCACCCCGTCCAGGCTGGGAACCCCACACTGCTCCTTGCCTGTGCCCCAGGCTCTGGCTCCAGGTTTTCAGGGGTGGGACTTGGTGTGGACAGGGGCACCACAGACAGTCAGGCAGGGGCCGTCTCGCCTCTCCCTTCCTTGCTCTTCAGCAGAGGGTCAGAATGCTCCCCAGGCCATGGTGAAGGCCAAACCCTGGCGGTCAGTGGGTGCCTGTCCATGGTCTGACACCTGGGTGGGCTCTCCCTGGGCAGGTGAGAGGCTGCAACTGGGTGCAGGAATGCTGGCCACGCCCTGGAGTACCCAGGCTCCCTGGAGAATGTGTGAGCACAAGGATGAGGACCACACACCATGACCCCCTAGTGCCCACCTGGGGGTGGTTGGCTGGGGAGTTCCCACGGGGGCATCAGAATGCGAAGGGTCTCCCTCCTTTGGTTTGGGGTCAACGCGCCCCCTCGTGCTAAGACCTGAGAACTGCACCGGCCCCAGCGTGGGTGACACCTGCCATGCGTAACAGCACCTGGGCAGGGCCAATGTGGTCCCCCAGGGTCTGAAAAGCAGACGTGGAAGGGACTTGCACCACACCGACATCCTCTCTAGCAGCACAGCAGGGTAAGGGAGACTCGGCTGTGAGCAGCAGCTCCAGGCACTCCTGGGGCACTGGGGGGGGCGCAGGCCACCCCCATGCCGTGCCCACTGGGCACCACTCTCAGCTCTCCCCAACTGGGCCCCTGTGCACCTCCTGCTGAGATCCCCCGCCCGTGTACAGAGCCCCGGCCTCATCCCAAGAGAGTGCCACAAGGGCTCCATGCTCTGCACACCCCTGTCCTGCTTGTCCACGGCAGGGTCAGGACACATGGCCCTGAGGATGGCACCTGCAAGGCCTCCATGAGGTACAGCACCTTAGGGCTATGGGAGCCCACTGGGGACTCAGAGAGTCCTCAGATCTCCTAGGCAATGACTTGGTCCCCAGGGCATCCCAGGGGTACTTGTGGGGTCCAGCCCTGCCCAGGCAGCCACACCCTAAGTTGTCTGAGGTGAGGCTCCTTCTGGCTCTGCATCACTCTATAGCCAGCTTGCTCTCCTCTTGCTGGGCCTCTCCAGCCTGTGGCAGAGGCCCAGCTGGTCCCATCCCCAGGGCACAAGGCCAGCTGGCCATATCAGCCTCACCTGACTGAGGGGTTCTGGCAGTAGAGGGGCTACAGAGGCCCTGCACCCCTTCACATTCTCCTCTGGTGTGCTGGGATCTCTCTCACTGGCCCAAGGGCTGTAGCCCACCCCTTCCTAACTCAGTGCTCCTGCATATTCTAGAAGCACCCGACCTTTTGTCTTCAATGTTACTATTCCAAAATGGCCAGAACGGTCGGGCAGGGTGGTGCACACCTGTAATCCCAGCACTCGGGAGGCTGAGGCAGGAGGATCGGTGCAAGTTCGAGACCAGCCTGAGCTACAAAAGTGAGCTCAAGTTCCTACAGGAGGGACTCAACCTTCCCTCCTCTCCTGCTTGAAGAGGGACGCACAGCATGCACACCTATGTGCACACACGTGCGTGCACACACATCATCATGTGTGCACGTGGAGCTCTCAGGCTCACAGGCAACTCACAGGTAGGGTCTGCACACTCACACACTGCCATGTGTGCAGAGCACACACACTCCCTCACCCAGGCATCTGTAGCCTCACTGGCCCTCTGGATGTGCACACGGCCACACTCGCAGGACCCACATGCACACGCAGACGTGCACACCTCTCACCCCACCCACCCGTGGCCACACACATGCACTCTCAGCTTTGCATGCTCGCCCACTCACACACATCATACACGTGCAAGTGCTCGTGAGCCATCGCCTTGCACCTTCTAGGAGTAAACAGCGTCTCCAGGAATGGCTCAGATTAAGCCCATATTTAGGAAAAATTCCCCACAGAAAAGCAATCAACAAAGATGCAGCTCCACCCAAGGGAGGCGGCACTTATCTCGTTATGCAGAGCGATTTACCGCCTCGCTGACTAGAACTTTCTGCTGCAGAATATAGGGTTTGCTTCCCTTTGGATAAGCAAAAGGCCCATTAAAGTTATTTCCTAAAACAAAGAGCCACATGTCCTCCAACGTGGAGCTAAGCTGCTTCCGGGAACTCAGACAGCCTGCCTGAGGTGCTGAGGTTCCAGCGTCATTTCAGCAGAGCCTGGGTGGGGGCTCCCCCAGTGGCCTGGGCGTGGCGCTCCCCCTGCCAGGTGTGGGCGGGGCTCCCCCAGTGGCCTGGGCGTGGCTCTCCCTGTGCCAGCTCTGGGGCAAGGACAGCTTCTCCCTCGTCTCATCCAGAGCCCCGCCGCTGCACTGCCCAGGGAAATGCTCCCTGGGCGCATGGATGTGCGGGCTTCACGACCATTTCCACAGCCGTTCTAGCTGGCACCTCAGGAGCTGGGGTCAAGACAACTAAGGACAAAGGGATGACTGGATTTCCAGGCAGGGCTTCAGGAGAGATCCTTGCATGGCCTTTGTCAGCCCGCTTGTCTTCTGAGGAATGCTCCCTGCTCCACACGGAGCTCCATGAGAAGCCTGATGACGGTGCTCCAGAAGCCAAGCTCATGAAGGCCTGCGGCAGCCGCAGCCCAGCCCACAGGTGCTCCGCCCATGCCCCGCAGTGAGCCACTGCTCCAACGGAGCCCTGAGGCCTCCAGAATCCCGGGTGGACTTGGGCAGCACCTCCTGAGGTAGAGTGAGGCTGCCCCACCTGAGGGCCCACTCGGGACAGACCACTCCACTGTGAGGAAGAAAGCGGGCTCTGGGGTGAGGCAGAGGCCAGGAGAAGGTGCCAGGGGCTGGGTGTGCTCCAAGAGGTTACAGGGAGGGCACGGACTTTCCGGAACTCAGCAGAGGGCACTCTTAAGGGAAGCAGTGCAGGCCGGCGCAGCGGAACGGTCTAGCAGTAAATGCCCAGACTGCAAAGCAGAAAGCGCCGGGATCAGTAACGCTCCTCTCCACCTGGAGGAGCAGGAAGAGAGCAGGAACCTGACCCAAGCAAGCCCAGCAGCCGAAGGAGTGACAAGCACAGCAGGGCGGCCCAGCCCGGGGCCACGCTCAGAGCCAGCAGTGATGTGACCAACGCCCTTGCTGGCCTGACGCGGAGGAAGGAGGTGTACCCGCCTGGTGAGGGTGGAAGACGCGTAACCCATTACCTCCGCTGGACTCCCGACCAGGTCCTCACGTGGAGGCGGGGACAAAGGCTCCGAGGGTGACTCGGGCGCCTGGAGCAGAGGCCGAATGGCACAGGCTGGAGACGGCGGGTGGGCTGGCACGTGAGAGAATAAAGTATGGTGCAGCTGGGGACACCTTGGGCTCATTCCAAGGCTCCCCAGTGCCGAGAACTTGCTCCACAAATCCTCCAGGGAAAGGGCTCTCGGAGGCTCACTGCCGTGGTGGTGGCTTCCAGCCGCAGGGCATGCTTCCCACCAGGGCAAAGCGGCCCCACCTCTGCTCCTCCATCACCCACCCGGGAAGCAGGCTCTGGCCTGGGCGCTGGGCGGCAGCCTTGGCGTAGTCCTCGCACGTGGGCCGCTGTGGCACAGAGGGCACCGGAGAGCAAGGCCGACTGCGTCGCAGGCCACGTGTGGATGGCCGGAGTTGTGCGCCAGCACCTCAGCTATTCGGCTCTTCCAAGGGGGCGGCGATGGCGCTCATGGTGGATAAGTGCATATCTGTCCCCCCGGGGGGGCTGTGCAGTCTCCCTGTGGGTCAGCAGGTGTGGTCACTATGGGGCACCTGGCAGAAAGTGCAGCTGGCAATGGGCAGGGGTTTTGTGGCTCTTGAGTTAAGTGGTTTGGACGTGAGGGAGGTTCCCAGGCCTCTTGGGTGGATGCCCTGGCACTTGGGGTGAGGGGAGGGAGTCCCCAAGCGTGCTTCACCATGCCAGAGAGGCCCCACTGCAACAGAGCAATTCCGGCCTGCGTCCTGCAGGGACACCTCGGGCCAGCAAGCCCTCGGTACAGCCAGGGACAGCAGGGCAACCCCTGGGAGGATGGACAGAGCCCACCATCCCCCGCCCGCTGGGTCAGGCTGGTCTCCTCTGTGAGCTCAGGCTCAGCCCAGAGACAGCAGGTTCAGGGGTCTGGGCCTGCATGTGCCCGTGTGCTTTCCCTGCACGGTGCCAGGCCCATCTGCCCAGCGCCCAGGATGCCGCTGAGATGGTGCCTCTCGCAGGGGAGAAAGAGCGGGCTCATGAGGTGGCCAAGCGCGAGCCAGGGCTTGGGAGTTGGCAGCCATCGGTGGCCAGTGCAGGAGACCAAGTGGCAGCGGCAGTCACTGCCAGGACCTATGTGCCAGGGCTGTTCTCCGTATCCCTGAGGCTGGGAGCTGTGATGCCCCTGACTGTGACCGTGGCGACAGAGGCAGGTGGTCACCTGCTCTCACTGCACCAAGCTGGGCTCTTGTCTGCTGCCTGCTCACAGTGCAGCGGATCGGCCCACAGCCTGGGACCCGGCTGGCCCCTGCCCGCCATACTGCCCAGGTGCTCCAGGGAGCGCCCCGGCTCCTCAAGGCAGGGGCTGCAGAGACACTTCCTGTTTGCCGGGTCTGAGAGGAGGAGCCAGAGGCTTTTCTTCTGAGAAAGCAGACAGACAAGTCCCGATGCTGTGGAGGTTCCCAGTCTGTTTCGCCACTGCGGGCTGTGTGCTGAATGCAGACCAGGGATGAGGACCCAGCTCTCCTCAGGTACCGCGGCTGCCCTCAGCTGGTCGCCCCCGTACCTCCTCCGGGCACTTGCTGCCTCACTCAGTCTCCAGGACAGCTCCAATACACACAGATCCAGGTGGGAGCCGGGCTGGCTGAAGGGCGAAGGCTGCGGTGATCCCACAGGAGCGGTGGGGGAGGGAGGCTGGAGGCCGGCAGGAGCCTCAGCTGAGGCCGCCTTGCCCGGCCTGCTCTTCTCCTGCCCGTGCCGGTTTCTGGCCACCACTCCCAACCTCTGAGGTTCCTGTCCAGTGAGCCCCACCCCTCATGTCTCTCAGCTGGCTGTCACCCCTGGGTCCTTGCTCACTCTTGGTGCTTTCCCAAGGACCTCTGGGTGCTTTCCTTCCACCTCTAGATCCCAGGTTCTTCCCAAGTCAAGGCCCAGCCCAGCCCCCAGAGCCCACCCTCCCTCCTGGACGGCCACTTTAGCCCTGAAGCAATGCAGTGTGTGGGTCGCAGTGTCCCAGGGCCTGGCCAGGCCTCCACGGGGCTCATCCCCCAGTGTGGCAGGTGTCCTTACAGACAGGAGGGGAGTCCCGGGTGTGTGCAGGGGAACCAGCCATCAGACCCAGGCAGCTCTTCTCAAGCCAGTCTGCAGGTCCCCAGCATGGCTTGGGGCTGTGGAGAGAAGCCCAGCCCAGGGAACCTCAGTTACCCTGTGGCCTTGTCCTTAGGAGATGCTGGGGCCTCTGTGATGTCCGTGCCATGGGGTTCCCTGGGCCTGGGTCACTGCATGGCTGGACATAGTGCTCAGGTCCGGCCCCCGCTTTGAGCCTCCAAGGCTCCCCAAAGCCCACATGCCTTCTCCCCTGTGTCCTACCCACAGTAGGACAAGCTGGAGAGGTGGCGCCTGGCTGTGGTTCAGTCCTGGTGTGGCCCGCACGGTCCTCAAGCTAGATGGGGTCTGGGAACCCAAGGTCCTCTGCAGAGGAAGCTGAGAACCAGGTCTGGGGCCCTGTGTCTGCTGCTGCCTGGGGACACCGGCTCCTCTGAGTCCCAGTGACCACCTCTCACTCCCTGCCACCAGGCCTTGGTGAGGACACCTCACTACAACCCCGGGAATCTGCACTTCAGCCATGCAGGAGTGGCCCCATCTAGAGGAAGACACTGAGGCCTAGTCTAGTTAGTAACGAACCTGCCAGGAGGGAATCGGTACCTGAACATCTTGAGATGTGGTCCCCAGGGCAGTACACGGGGCGTGTGGCTATGGTGTGGAAACCACCCTGCCAGCTCCCAGAGCCAGGCCCTGATGGCCACAGGAGGCCCTGCTGGCCTCCTGTGGTCAGGTTTTCAGGTCCACTCTGGGAAAGGAAGAGGCTTGAGGACAGGAACAAGAACCTTTGTGATGGCCACGGGCAGAGCTCAGGATGCAGCTATGCAGTCCCACGTCCTGATGCGGCAGCACTGGTGACCACAGCCTGACAGGCTCATCCTGACCTCAGAGGAGCTAGCAAGGCATGAGCCATGCCAACCCGGTCCTCGCTCAGCAGAGCACACATCATTACTCTCCCTCCCGTGTCTCCAGGGACCGTGGCTGCCGACAGCCTGGGATCCGGCTGTGGCAAGGTGGTGGTGGGTGGGAGCTTGTCTTAGTTACTTTTTACTCGTTGCTGGGTCAAATACTCTGACACCCAAAATGAAAGAGGGAAAGTTTGTTTAGCTCACGGTTGCTGGAGGTTTCAGTCCATACTCGGCCTGCTCCAAGGCAGAGAGGCACATGGCAGAGAGCAGCAGTTCATGGCAGTGGAACAGCAGCGATGGCGACAGGCAACAGAACAACCAGGGAGCAGACAGCAACAGCATGAGTCTGTCTCGCTGCCTCTCTTTAAATGACAGTCAGGCTCTCTACTCAGCCTATCCGCCTTAGGCTATACCCATAATCCCAGAAGTACTTAAAACACAGAATCCCAGTGACTCATGAGTCAAGTCTCAATCTATAGAAGTTCCCACCCCATGACTGCATGAGGCTTTGGGGGACACCTGGACAGAAACCCTAACAGAGCTCGTGTCGGATGGCTTTGCGGAGCTGGTCCTGCCTGGAGTCCAGCTCCGCCCGGGCCCACCTGCTCTTTCCTGGTCTCCACCTGTGCTGCTTCCGGGTTCTAGGAGGAGGCCCCGGATCAGCCCCAGCCCTTCCTCACCACCCCAGATGCCTGCCTGCCCTCAGCCCTCATGGCGCCGCATAGGTGAACACTAGAAGGGGTGACCAAAATGCTTGGTAAACGTTTACATTGAGACAGTTTATTACCGTAGAGACCCGTGGCGTGAATCCCCCTCAGAAGCCTGCCCTCCGCTTCAAGCGCATGTGCGCTGTCCTGCCACCTCCCGTGGTGGTTCTGGGTGTCCCCTTTCCTGCATGTCTTTGTGAGGAGTCATGAAAACAGACACAGTGGCCACGGCTGCTGAGAAGCACCCAACAGAACACACAAAAGCAGGACTCTGCAGCCTCAGCCACTCTCCCCACAGCGGCGCTGCTGGCTCCTCTCCAGAGCCAAAATGACCATGGAAGGTCAACAGGAATCAGTCCAGAACTTGGAGACGGCCAGGACAGTGCACCTAAGACACTCAGGGAAGAGGGCTCCAGCGCGTCTTCAGAACAATGAGACACGTGCCCTCAAAAGCAGCAGGTGCACTGTGAGGGGCTTGTGGCAGGGTCTCTCTTCTGGTAATAATGTTTGAAGAGGCATTCTGTAACAGGAGGTGTGTCCCTGTCTCTGTCTGCTAAGTCAGTGATTCCCATGGCATGAGCCACCATGAGGCTCCGAGCAGCAGGCTGGCACAGGTCCTCTTAGGCTTCCGTCTTCCTGACAACATCCTTAAGTAAGAGCAGCTGGCTCCATCCCGTAGCGAAGACAAATTAGGCTCACGCAAGTGGAGAGGCTGAAGCTAGAACTTCTAGTCCAGGTGGACACATTTACCACTAGATGAGGAGCAGACGGAGCACATTCTCAGGACACCCAAATACTCAAGGAAGGGCCACCTGCCCCGCAAGGGACCCCAGACCAGAAGCCTCAAGTGCCACTTCTGTGAAACCCTTCCACACCAGGTCTGTGCCCACCTGTGAGCTTCCTAGTGCAGCTGCTCATTGGCTTGTGCTCTGTGCAGTGATGGCCCCTTCTGTCTCCTGTGGAGCACAGTCCACAGAGGCAGCAGCCACTCCAGCCATGCCTGTGTTCCCCTGCCAGAAGGCCTTTTCCCACCTCATACAAGTCTGTCCCAAGGTAATTTTACATGATGGGAATGCATCTGTCTCCATAGCAGGATGGGAGCCCTTGGTTAGAAAAAAAAATTGGATAAGATTGCATCTTATCCAATTCTGTTTCTTCTGGATTTAATTTAGGCTCATCTTGTAGTAAAGGTTTATAAGATGTGGGTAGATGGATGAGTGGATCAGAAAGTGGTTAGATGAATAGAACTGGAGGATGGATGGATGGATGGGTGGGTGGGTGGGTGGGTGGGTGGGTGGGTGGGTGGGTGGGTGGGTGGGTGGGTGGGTGGATGGATGGATGGATGGGTGGGTGAG
>PVJA010007205.1:0-69622 GCA_004027025.1 Myocastor coypus | reverse complement strand
TTTTGACTACCAAGGATCAAACTCAGGACGTCAGCTGCTTATGCCACTGAGCTATCTCCCCCAACAACCAACCCTTCAGATTTTGTGCTGGCTCTACAAGCTTGTTGTGGGTGGGTAGATTTCAACATTTTATACCTATTTACATATGTTTGCATATTGTATCTTATTTTAAAATAAGATATTGTACCAGTAGAGGTAAAACTTCCAAAAGAGAGAATACCATGGGATTCCCAATTGATTTTCAATTGGTAGCGATCATACTAGCAAACCTGCATTTTATGAAAACCAAACGAAGATAAAGTCCATTTTGTATGGTCAATTACAGCAAGCAAACAAAAGTCCTCTGAAGCTAGCATTAATAACAAAGACCACCACTGTGTGAGCTGAGTCACCACAGACAGAGCAGCACAATATGCAAACATATGCAAAAGTGTAATGCAGTCATAGGTGGGGCTTTTGCAGTTGTGGCTGGATCAGAATGTTTGATCCTATGACTAAGCACCTGTGATTATAAAATTAGTTAACTGATTGGTTTGGCACCCACCCTAAACAGGGAAGCTTAGGTAGAATATGAAAAGGGAAGAAAGAAGCTACTATTGTCACTTGTTGGCTACTTCCAATCTACCTGCTCTCCTTTGCCATCAACTGTTTCTCCTCTGTGATGCCTTTCTGCTGTGCCGCCATGCATTGGAACCAGCCAGTTATGGACTTAATCTATGAACTGTGATCCAAATAAACCTTTCCTCCCTTAACTTTGGGCATCAAACATTTTGTGACAATAAGAGTAACTAAGACTAGCTTTCTGGAAAAGATACATTGTATTAACTCAAGTATGATTCCATGCCTGATTGCAGGTATAAGTAGGAGGATAAATTGGCTGAGCTCAAGTCTCTGTTGTGCAATGCTAAAGGAGAATCAACTTCGACAACTGACTGTTTTCTCATGGGAATTCCAGGCTTTTAATAAAGATACAATATCTTATTTTAAAAACCAATTAGTATTCCTAGTAGTGGAGTTATCAGCAGAACCTGAACAGCTTATCTTTGAAAAACACCAATGAAAACCAAAAAGTATAGCATTGGGCTAAATCATCTAGCTTTAGTAATTCAAGTCCGTATGATCAAGTGCTTAGGACCTTTGTCTATCTACTCTCTTGTGGTAGTGTATATCTTCTGATGCATAATCAGACATGTGATCCACTGCACCACTGGACCTGCCTAGTAGTATATATCATCATCCTCTTTTTGCCTAGAAACATTTAATATGTTTCACAAACAGCTCATTTATTCTTGCATTTGTTTTCCCAGGAAAACAGAAGTACTTGTGTGCCAGTAGAAATGATTGCACCATTGATAAATTCCGAAGGAAAAATTGTCCATCTTGTCGTCTTCGAAAATGCTATGAAGCAGGAATGACTCTGGGAGGTATGATATCTTTCTTTCTCTTCTTGTCCTTCTGGTGCCTTCCCTCTCTATTCTTTGGTTACTGCTTTTAGCCAGATTTCCTCCTTTAATACTCATAAGGAGATGAGCCATGCTCCAAGTGCAGGCTGAATTTTTCATATCCAATAAAAGCACCACCCAACTGGTGTGCACACCCTTAACCATGCCATCCATGACCCTGGGGCTCAGCATAGGAGTAGGAGGTATAAAGCATAGATCAGGAACCAACAGAAGGGTATGGCTGCTGGATTCTAATGGGCTATGTTCTTATGGGAACATAATTACCATTGGTCTGATTCCGATTCCTGGTAGCCAGGATAAAGGATCTAAGAAATCTGGAACAGTTACAGGTGCAGAATGACCCAAGGACAAGCTGGCTCTGAACACCTAGGAATATCCCCTAGCTCATTCAAGGCAATCCTCTATCATAAGGCAGTTTGTACCCTACGCCTGTGGTTACCATGATTGTCACCATTCCAAATAGTTCGACACTACTTGACATACACTTTTACTTCCCGCTGCTAAATTCCTCATTCCTTCATGCTTATATCTACCCAACACCAGGGTCCTCCCTGCTGCTTGCTGCATCCAGAAAGATTAATTTTACATGAGAAAAGAAAGCTCATTAGTCTACTTTGATCTAGAAATGGACCTCAAAAAAACACAAGTCTATTTCTATGCCCAAACTATAGCCTCACACCTGATTATTCATTAACAGCTTAGAAAATCCAAGTGGGTGGAATCCAGCTCTCTTTTCTCTCCACTTAAGACTAATTTAGAGCAATTGTTCATCTCTGGCTTTCTGTGAGGTGCTCAGTATCTTGTCTGCTTATATGTTCATTTTGAGACATTAACTTGTTTTGTAAATGGAGCAACACCATATGTGCGCCCCTATGTAGATAAGTATATCATCCCTTCCTTACAGACTAGCAGTATAATATAAGCAGACCAATGTATCTCAAAAAAAGTGACCCAACCTTTAGTTGAAATCAACAGAAACAGCTAAATAATGTCTAACGTTCAAAACCATCACAGAAAATTCCCTGCAGGTGGCTTTTCCAGTAGCTACCTCAAAAGAGACTCAAATATTTGAAATAAAAATCAACCTTGCTTTCCCTGTTTATTGTACTGCAAGGAAATTCTGTAGTTGTGGACTGCAGTGTGGGACTGTATGACACAGGCCTAATGTGGGGAACACAGAAGGGAAGTCAGGAAAGGTGACAAAGCTATCAAAAATGAGAAGTTTTTTCAATGTAAATCTTCCAAATTCAAGTCAAGGTTCTCACACACTAGATTCTCAAATATTAGCTTTCTGTGAATTATATGTAGGAGATCAGTGCTCCCAGGTGACAGCACTTTAGTATACCATCTCTGGTACCAGTTTCAAGCCTATTTTAATGTAAGTGAAATTTAAGAGCAGCAAAGGTCCTCATAACAATTGACTCAGATTCTTATTTCAGTATCTTTTACAATAAGCCAGTTTTGTGACATGATTACAGTGAACTCCTTTTCAAAAGGGCAAGCTTCTATAAAACATATGATGTCACTGCACTATCCAGCATTTAGGATTGCGGTTGTAAATTGATTTATTGGGAGTAGTGGCATATAGTAAGTTTTCAAATTGGTTTATTGTATAGGCTGCTCAGGTATGACTGGGCTTCAGCAACACAATGAAGGTAAACTGATAAATGCCGTGACTGGCTTTCATTCCAGTTCCATCCCCATGATATTTATTGTCTGCTATGTATAAAATACCATGCTAGGAACTAGAGCTTAGGCTGACAAACTTCAAGAAATGCTTACAAGTTACAAAAATACTTGATATGATAAGAGTCCTTGTCTTTGCAATCAGACAGCCCCAGATTTAAAATTCTAGCTCTTTTATTTACTGTGTGCTCCTCTGAGCCAGTTTCTTTACCTGAAATTTAGAAATAACATTCTCACAGAGTTATAGGACGGACCAGATGAAATGATTAGTGTGAACATATTTGGCAAATGATAGAGTGTTAGACAAATGTAGGGGGCATGTTATGACAATCATCTAAGTAATAATTTAGCTGGGAAGACTATTCTTACCAATTTCCAGTGGCTTTTAAACTGAATAACTTGTTAAACTCTCTAACATGTAACAGTTCTCACAGACAAAAAATCTCCAGAAATTCCTCTTTATTATATCAAATTGAAAATCGCCATCGTCATCTTGTTTGGAAGCTGACTTTAATAATTAGAAAAGTATCCATTATAATCAAGCACTGTGTTGCGAAAATCTCAGCATTTATCCTGGTGAACCATTGCTTCAAAATCAAAATTTTGTATTTTGCCGAAGTATTTCCACATTCTCTGCCTTCTTACAGGCCCCACTAAAATTCATTGCTAACTTACAAAGTGTGTTTCACATCTTTATACAAATAACAGAGAAAATAAAGAAAGCAATAATATAAGGTGTCTCTTGAGACCACTTTAGCACTACATTTCCATCTTAATTAAGCGGTGGATTTAGCATAGTCATTTTTGAACACCTTGCAGAATTCACAGAATTTAATTTACTTCTCATCATTCAAATATAGATATACATATATACATATACATATACATATACATATACATATACATACATGAATGAAGGCAAATCCATTTTCTGATCATATAATTGGGAGAGTACACTTCATCAAGAGCCTTTCTGGTGTAAACAATTTGTGATTTTATATCTAAAGCCACACAGAAAGGATCCTAACTTTATTGTCCTTTTTTGATTGCCTATTCCCAGAAGTATAGATACTCAATATAATATATTTTGATTGGCTGACATAATAATTTCAAGTACCTTCATTCACATATACACAAGATGTGTTATGCATCTAAATGTAGAGTAAACTGATAGATTATCAGAAGTAGATGGCAAAAGATATATCCTGGAATTTCCAAAAACCTGGCACTGTGTAGCTGATAGCTTTTGGTTTTAAGGTATCAAGATTTGCTATTTGAGTTTCTCTATAATATTCCATTCATGGTTTATGGGAGCCACTCATCTCAGAGACGCTTAATATATTTTGCAAAAATTTTCTGTTTCCAGATTTTTCTATCTGTATTCCTTGCTTTTTTTTGCTTAGCAGCTATAGTGTCTCTGAAAATGATCATATAGGGAGTTGGATTTTCAGGATGTTTCCCTGTCAGCTGCCATCCAAAACAAAAACAGGTCTTTTTATGTGATTCCATTTTCATTACTCTTGAAAACCATATATTACCAATTTCCTCAAGAGTTGAACTCCCTAATACCATTGTGTGGTGGCAGATATCTATAGCCCCAGCACTGGGGAGGCTGAAGGAGGAGGATCATTGTGAGTTCAAGACCAGCCTGGGATACAAAGTGAGCTCAAATTCAGCTTGAACTGCATGGCAAAACCCTGTCTTCAAAAGACCAAAAAAATTTAGCTCTCTTACCTACTCCTCATCTAAAAAATACTTACAAATACAATTTCTCATAAAGGTCTTTTATTTGTGAGTTAGTTGTGACTTTTTCACAACCGTTAGAGGGAATGTACAGCTATTTCACTTTTCTTCTCACATCTGAAAGATACACTCCCAAATTCTAAGACAAAATGAGAAAGAAAGCATTGCCTTTTGCACCTTCTTTCCTCCTCACTTTTCTCTTATTCCTACATATTTTTTTCTTTTTGTGTTGAAACTCATGAGTTTTCAGCTTTTAGAAAATGTCAGTTCTTGTTTACTCCTTCTGCTGAGCCATAGAAAGTTGTAGGTCTTTGCGGAATTGCAAGTGGCACCCAAACCCCATAAGAAGAGAAGGAACACAGAGCTCCACTGCATGTGAGAATCTGAGGTTTGCAGCATTTCCTTCAAAGAGTATTTTAGAAGTCCCTTTCCTATTAAGAGACAGAACTTTGTATTTCAGAATAAAAGCTTAGCATACTTGTAGGTTTTCATAACCTATATGAATTCTCTATTTGGGAGGATGTTTTAGGGAAGGTATGACCATGATCTGATATCAACAGGAAAGGTATAAACACCCGTACATATTACACTATTGAAGAGAGTCCTGATTCCAGCTGTTTGTCATTCTTCATGTTCAACAGAATTTCACTGTTGCTGCTTCTGTATCACATGTCTTTCAGAAAGACAGTGATTCCAATGTTGAAATGGCATTCATAACATGGTTCTTCACATCCTTCATTCATTTCTTTTATTCAACTATCCTTCCAACACATACAAAACTAGTGCTTTCATCTTTCCGTCCATTCACTGATTTATTCATCCTTTTAACAAATATTTATTGGGTATGAACTATGTACCAGACAATATTATATGTATTTGGGGCAAGCAGAGCTGAATAACACATAATACTTGCTTATACATTTAAATAGGGGGAAACATATGCACTACAAATATGCACCTTAACTTAAAGGGGGCCACAGAGGAAAGGGATCAATGATATATAGTGTGCCTAAGGAGAGTCAGCAAGAGAGAAAACATTCTCTCAGGCTTTCACAGAGAGCAAACTGGTCACGCAATGGCCATGACTCATCAGGATGGCTAACACTGTCGAAAGTTCTACAAAATGCTGTACATGGTTTCAAGGGAAAACCCAACACCATGTGTGGTGGCAGATATCTATAGTCTCAGCACTGGGGAGGCTGAGGCAGGAGGATCATTGTGAGTTCGAGACCAGCCTGGGGTCCCCAGCAGGATGGCTCAGTGGCCTAAAGCATCTGCTTGGGAAAGCTTAGGCAGCTTCAGGGACCGCGGTTTGATCCCCAGCACCACATGCTTCGCCAGCCCTGCCCTCAGGGCAGGCTGAGCCGGCATTAAAAATAAATAAACAAACAAACAAAAGTTCTGAAACAAGAAAAAAATCAAAAATAAATAAAATGCTTTAAAAAAAGACCAGCCTGGGATATAAAGTGAGCTCAAGTTCAGCTTGTGTGGAAAAATCTTGTCTTGAAAAGTCCAAAATAAAAATTTGTTCTGTTACCTACTCCTCATCTAAAAAATACTTACAAGTATTTCTTTTTGATAATAAGGATTGAACTCAGGATCTTGCACTTACCATGTGTATGTTTCTGCCACTGAGCTATCTCCATAGCTCAGAAAAGATTGCTTAAAAATAACAGGAACCAGGAAATAATGACTCAACAACTATAAGATTACACAAAGATTACACAACTATAAGATTACACAAAGAAGAACATAAGATATCAGTGAAAATCCAGGAGTTAATAGAAAAATAAAAATATTATTTGTAGAAGTGTGAGCAGAAAAATTCCTAGCATGGACAAAGAACTTGACATAGGTAACTAAGGCATGTAGAACTTGAATTAACATTAAACAAAACAAATGTAGCCCCAGAGATATAATAATCAAGATCCTAGAAATTGAGCACAATAGATTATAGAACATGTTAAAAGCTTTTAGAGAAAAGAAATAGATCACGTATAAAGGACAGTTAATGAGAATCAGGCAGATTTCTCAACAAAAAGCAACAAGTCAAGAAAGGAAACAATTTTGAATCCATATTGAGGTACTCTGCAAAACTATCTTTCAAAATTAACGGAGAAGTAAGATACCTCCATGACAAAGAACTAAAGAATTTCATGACCACAAAAACAAAGAATACAGAAAGTACTGAAAGATGTTCTAGAAAGACAAAAATGACCACAATTATAAGAGAAACAACAAAAGAAACTACCAAGTTGGACAAACAATTAAACATAGAGAAAAGAAAGCAAGCAACAGCAAGAAAATAACATGACAAAGATAGGCCAATACATGTCAATTTTAATCATCCCTCTAAATGACCTCAATTCACTAATTGAAAGAAACCAACTGGCATAGTGGATTAAGAAACAAAACCCTTGGGCTGGGGAGATACCTCAGTGGTCTAAGTGGCTACCTGGAATGTGCAAGGCCCTGAATCTGATCACTGTTACCACATGGCATGCCAGCCTCAGAAGCCCAGGTACACTGTGCCAGCCCCTGAAACCAGGTGTGGTGGCACACAGCTGTAAACTCAGAAATGGAGAGGCTGAGACAGGAGGATCACTGCAAGAGATCTTGTTTAGCAAGCCCCATACCAAGTAACTAAACAAAATTTTTTTTTTTTTATGTATTTAGTACAGGATTGTACTAAATTGGGCTGAAGGACAAACAATTTTAATCTTTACTGTTGTCATATTACATGCATGATAAAACTAAACTGCAAGTCATATAAGTGAACAAAAATTATTTATACAAAGTATATTTCGATACCTAAATATAATCTGGTTTTGAAAATGAAATCATGGGGGCTGGCAGGATGGCTCAGCGGTCTAAAGTAACTGCTTAGGAAAGCTTGGGCGGCTGTAGGGACTGCAGTTTGATCCCCAGCACCACATGCTATGACAGCCCCGCCCTCAGGGCAGGCTGAGCCGGCCATAAAAAAAAACTGAAATCATATATATAGTTGTATTACTAAGTGTGTCAAATCCAGCTATACAACAATGAGACTCACGAAAGGACAAATCCAGGTACCAACAAAGACACTTTTTTAAATTCCTATGTCTCACCAAGCATGAAAACATAACAACCTTTTAGTTCTTTTGTTATACATTATTCTGTATCCACATTCTCTACATCTGATTGGATCCCTGGATTTACTTTCATTTTCTGTGTGACATTCTCCATAGATATATATCATGGGCTGCTGCTTTGGGGGTTAAACATCCTATTGAGTGTCTGTTGTTAGTGTCTGACCTGGGCAACAAGAAGGTTCTCAACAGAACCTCACTAGACACTGTGTCTTGACCAACATCTGACAGTGAGAGATTAAATTCTTCTTTCTGTACTATGTCAATATAGCTTGTAGTTCTCATTCCTTTATTCCTTCTTTTCCAAATCACCTTAAAAATCAACCCTTGGGATCTATTTCCCATGACCTATACCACCACTTCCCATGACCAAATATTATGTACTATGTACTTAATGATAATTTGGAGAGAAATATGTATGTATGTATATATATATATATATATATATGTATATATACATATATATATGTATATATATATACATATATATGTATATATACATATATATATATATGTATATATATATATATATACATATACATATATGCATGTATATGCATATATTAGCTTTCTTTTCACTGGGACATAATACCCCACACCAACAATGTAAAGAAAGATAGATTTCATTTGGCTCAGATTTTAGAGGACTCAGTGCACTATCAACTGGCTCCAAGACAAATAGTATAGTGCAAAACCATGACAGAAGAATGTTGGTCACTGGCTCGAATTTGAGAAGTATAACATTAGAGAAGAAAGGTTTGAGAAACAGTTATAGTCCCCAAGGCCATATAGCATACCTCACCCAGACACACCCAGAATTATGTTTTGCTAATCTGCTTGGCATCTCTTAATCTAGTCAAGCTAAAAATCATAAATAGCAGTCCTAATTTCTTCATTCTCAACATAACAACCAAGCATAATAATTTCAAAACATAATAGTAATTAGTAATTTTTCCTGTGTCATACAACTATCCTGAATACATCAAAGTTAGTTTCCTCTAAGACTCAAGGTAAATTCTAGCATGTGAATTGCAGTAAATTTGTAAATCAAATTATGTATTGCCAATATGCAAGGGTATATGGTAAATATTCTCATTTTATTTTATTATATTTTTTTTGGAACCGGGGTTTGAACTCACAACCTTGCAGTTGCCAGGCAAACACTTGTGCCACAGACCTATCTCCCCAGGCCCCAATATTCCTATTTTATTTTTTTAAATAATGTGTTATTTTTATTACTTGTAATGAGAAATAACAATGATATAGTTTCAAAACATGTTAGTAGTACAGCCACAACAATTAATATAATGCATATTGTCTTTATAGTAGTTATTTAGAGTACAGGATGCAGATATGATATTTCTTCTAATCACTACTGGTACAAAAATATCTTCTCATTCATTTAAGAGAAAGAAGTTGTATACATAGTCCAATATTCCATAATGGTAATGTTATTGGCAGAGCTGGCAATGTCAGAAGCTGTTGATTTAAGGCTTTTACAACTCAAAATACTAATCTACTTTACTCTTTATACCTCATACTGAAACTTTTCTGATGGTTGGTTAAGGGCAAGTTAAAGGAAGGCTTGTGTAATAAAACATGTAACATTTGTATCTGAGAAGGTCAGTCAAATCTCCTCAGGATTTATCTTGAAACCATGTACAGCGCTTTGTAGAACTGTTGTCTGTGTCAGCCATCTGGATGAATCGTGGCCATTGCTTGAACAGTTTGCTCTCTGTGAAAGCCTGAGAAAATGTTTTCTGTCTAGGTGACTCTCCTTAGGAACAGAATAAATAGTGTCAATCCCCTTCCTCTGTGGCCCCATATTCTCCTTGAACAGAAAATTTGGGACACCACTGAGTTACAGGATGTTACGTTGCAGGTTTGCTTGTGACTTGAGTCCTCACTGACCTTGAAGGGCAAGGGACAAAATATTGGCTATCCTTATAGCTCTTCTTTTTCTGTAATTTCTTGGTCTGTAAACTTACATACTCAATCCTCCAGAAGAGAAGCTTAGTGATACTATATTACTCTACAACATAGGTACTTGAACTTAACATCACTGTCTTTCTGAATATCAAATGGCATAGACCTAACATGGAATCAGTATTTTTCATTAGTCATTGATATTCTAATAAATCCTTATAGAATGTGATAAAAACAGTTACACATTTTTACATAGAAATTTAGAAATCTAACCATATACAAAATTGTAGCAGGTCAATCCTATGACATTTCCACTTGTCTCTTATTCTCTTTTAACACCCTTTTTTGTTTTCTTATAGAACAACCATTTACTTGAGAGAAAATGAGTATAGCAGTAACTGAAATTACATTAGTAGCAGCACCCATCTAAAAGACCAGAGTGACATGCATTCTAAGCCTAGTTTTAGTGTTACACATTGCTATCCTCAGTATCAAAAGCCTGTTGGAGATTCTTAGGACCATTGTCTAACTCATCTTCTGTATACAAGTGCATGGTTTTGACCCTGCCAAGTTTCCTATCTTTTCTGCTTGTAGTCTCTTTGTTAAACCATTAAGTTCTTGACTTCCTCTCAGCTGTGTTATGCTTTTCCATTTTTATTTCTTCTTTTGAATTCTTACACTTGGGAAACTATATTATATTTACACATGTAGGTATGGTTTATTTCACTCATGGGTATATCTTCAAGATGCATCCACTTATATATGTGAGGTCTTCTAGGTTCTCATTCTTTATATCTTAGTAATATTCCAATGTATGAAAATACCACATCTTTTTCAACCATTCTTTAGATGACGGGAATTTTGGTTGTTTCCAAGATTTGGCTATCACAAATTGTGTTGCTATCAACCTAAGTGCACAGATATCACTATGCTATGATGTTTTCAGTTCTTCTGGGAAAATTTCAAGTAAGGGTATACCTGGATTGAATGGGATACCCATTTCTAGGTTTTTAAGGGTTCTCCAGACTGCTCTCCATAATGGTTGCACCAGTCTGCATTCCCACCAGCAGTGGAGAAGTGTTCCTTTTTCCGCACAGCCTCTCCAACATTTGTTGCTGGTTAATTTCTTTATGGTAGCCATTCTTTTTTAGGTGAGATGGTTATCTAAGTGTTATTTTAATTTGCATTTCATGAATGGCTTGCAGTGTAGAGCATTTCTTCATGTATGTATAAACTTATAGTATTTCTTCCTCAGAGAAGTGTGTGTTCGTCTGGGATGCCCATTTCTGGATTGGGCCTTTGCATTTTGAGACCTTAATGTTTT
Source organism: Myocastor coypus (assembly GCA_004027025.1). NCBI lineage: Eukaryota > Metazoa > Chordata > Mammalia > Rodentia > Myocastoridae > Myocastor > Myocastor coypus. The sequence continues at coordinate 58,352 of PVJA010007205.1, read as the reverse complement.
CAGTTCTTTATAAATTATAGATAGAAGACCTTTGTCTGAATACTCATAATTAAAATTTTGTATAAAAATTTGTGTATTGTTTTTTCATTCTGTTGGTAATTTCAATATTTTTATTTTAAAATATTTTAATTATACAAATGTGTTATGATTTATGTCTAGTTGTCCTGCAAAAAATGTCATGCAAGTCATAGGGCAGACCTGGATGAAAGAGCAGAGAGTGGCTTGAAGGGTATGGCCAGAGGACTAGGGCAGGGCTTGAGGGGTGGGGTCAGAGATGCCCAAACTGTTAAACTGAAAGCACACACTCTCATGCCTCTTCCCCTAGGCTTGGTCTCACATGGGAGTGTGTAGCCCCTCATCCTGGACATAGCAGAGTTCCAGCCTTTCCTCCAAACCCTGTAGCATGGGATGATGGTGTCTGTGATTGAAGTTCCCCGGGGGGAGGTGATGTTTGGAGAAGACAGAGGCACTGGCCCTCTCTCCTGAGCAAATAAGGCTCCAAGATCTTGCTATGTAATTCAGGCTGTTTTAAACCATGAAAGCTCCAGTAACTGTAAAAGAAATATACTTTTCCTTCCTTCATTTTGAAGTTGGGGGAATGAAAAAGAATAGGACCAATCCAAGACCAAAACCCATAATGACAGACAGTAGTATAATATCTTTATGTTCAGCATCAGGGAGACATGATGATGAGGCGTGAATTCCAAAGTGCTTGGGCAGCCCTGCCTCCATGACCTTGCTGGGTGCAGCCCACATAGCCTTTCCCTCTAGCTGAACTTGTGGGTCACAGTTTTTCTCAGCAAATTTTCCACAGTCCTGTCATCTTTGACTTTCTGGAGACTTCATGGCACCTTTTTCTTCATTTCTATAGCGTTGCACACCCTTCCTTCAAATTTCGTCTGCCAAATTATTTACCTCAATACCTTTAAAATCAACATTATACAGAGGCATATGATGTGGACAAAATGTAGGCAAGTGATCTGTTGGAATGTAATATGAATGGCCTCTAATCCAAATCTCAATAAACCTTACTCCCTCCGGCATCCTCATGAGCCTTGTGCTTGCTATTCACATTCCTGCCAGTATTCTGATCTTTTGAGCTCTAACCAGAATTACCCATTAGATTCTGCTCATTGCTCTACAGTGTTTCTGTACTGCACATCTCCAAGCATTTCTAAACTCTTCCTGAAAAGTAGTTCCAAAGGCTTCTGAACCACGTAGCTAGTAGTCACATCAACATCTCCACTTCTTTGGTAACAGTCTTTGGTATTAGTCAGCTTTTCCACCATTGGGGCATAGTACTCAACACCCACAGTTTGAAAGAGAAGTTTATGCTGTGTCATGGCTTTAGGGGATTAACTCCATGGCTGGTTGAATCTAAGGCAGAAGTAGCATGATGGAATGATACAGTATAGGGATGCTTCTCACTTCACAGTATCCTAGAAACAGAACTGAGAGAATAGCACAAAGAGAAAAGAGCTAGGCCTAGGTGTAGTCTCCAAGGTGAATCATGATTCACCAAAGCAGACCCAGAAGTGTGCTTACTAATCTGCTACATATATCTTCTGATACAAAGTCACAATCATGATGAATAGTCACAGTCTTTCTTAGTATAGTGCTGAAAGGAATTTGTGTATATGGTTAGAGATAAAGAAGTTTTCTTAAGCACAAAAATTGGTAATATTCCAAGTCTCATACTTCAGTGACTAACTTATAAAATCAATACTTAAGTTTTGAGGTGGTAAATGTAATAATAGTAGAAAGAATTATTTTATTGCTGTTTTCTTTTGTTAATACTCCAAAGTCTCCAGTTGGTCTTGAAAAAATAACATCATGTCATAGGCAATATCTTTTAAAGGTGACAGACAGAAAATGAAAAATCATAGCACAGAATAAGCCAAATATTTTTCAAATATAACTCTCAGAAAAGCTTTCATTTTTGCTGGTAGCTTAACTGTCTGTTTGCAAACATTTCACTTATACTTTTCACCTTCTGTTATTGCAAATTATAAGGTGCATTCCTTAAGAACATAAAAGTTTAAAATATTTTCATATTTTATGAAACTCATGTACAGTTTACCTAAGAAAGATGATGTTTTGGAAACTTATAGAGATGTGATCTTTGGAGATCATGTTGCTTGTAAGCAGACTGAAGGGGAAATATACTAACACAGTACACCATTTAGATTATCTTTGTCAATTTTATTTTCATAATGACAGATATCTAAGAAGTAATCTGCAAATGATTTGACTACCCTGGGTCAACTCATTTAGAATTAGCTTCTGTTCTCCTCAGTTTAATTAATCTATGCTAAACTTCTTAGATCTCCTCACTGAGGCATACATAATATCCTGTTTTTCCAGCTCAGTATCTCTTTGCGTCAATTTCTCTGTGGCTGATGTGAGAATTAATCATTGAGGAACATTGTAGCCTTCTAACAGCAAGCAGTTAAAAACATGTAAGCACTGAAATGTACCTGTAGTAAACTTGGGCTAGCATGTGGAATTAAGAAGAAAATATGAATCTTGACATGTTTAAAGGTCCCGAGGCCAATCTTGCTCAGCGAGATGCTGTGCTGGCCACAATGAACCTGGAAGAAACTGAGAAACTCTTTCCCAAGATGACAAATAAAGCATCAAAGCTTTGACTAGTGAGTTGGGGGGTACACAGAAATTAATTGAAAGCGTTTTGACTGTCAGGCTAAATAATAATGTTGGCAGTATGCAAGACTGTTTGGTTGCTGCAAAAAATAATTCAGAAGATCTCCAGTCAGGAGTCTTCTTTGATCTCTAAGTGTAAGTAACTGTAATAATACTGTGAAGTCCTACTCATTTCCAACTCCTCCACGTGCTACTTTCCTCAAAAATCAAAGGTAAGTTATTTTCCATTGTGTGATCACATGTATAAATTATTTAATAGTCTTGTCAATAAAGCAGAAAAGCAAAATTGCCTAAATAATCAACTTTTTATTTTACCGTCTCACCTCTGCCTTAATGGGAAAGAGAAATGTAACCACCATCCTAGATGACACCCATTCCCATTCCCAATTTTCTATGCTGCCTCTTATATTATAGGACTTGACTCAGGAATCTGGTTATGAAGACAGATATATGCAAACCCATCTTTACACTGCTACACTGAAGAGTACTTCTCATGTGAGAAAAAGTCTAGATTTGCAATTGCAAGCATCTCAACATTGACAGACATAGGAGAATGTCTGACATGCTTCATTCAAAATGAGGGCTTTAAAGTGTTCTTGTGGGTGGTTGGGGAAAAGCTGAAGTCTGAATGTAAGGAGCTTAAGGTTTTATGTCTCAGCATAGGCTCTGCTGTTGCAACTGGAGCTCTTCTCTTGGATGATGATCCATTCACTGAGACCAATGGTATTTCCTTACCTCACAGTGATTTTGTGAAGACACTAGCTCTAGAATTGGTAATAGTTAAATTGTACATAGTTGTCCATATCATGAGTGTTGTTTTCTGTAAAGCATCTTTGTTTTGGCAGAGTGTTTTGGTTATATGTGAGGGTATTCAAGATGCTACTTTGGACAGGAAGCCACTGTGTTTGTCTGAGTCTCTTATAGCCATCATTGCCAATTTATTAGGCTTTTTTTTCAGGAATTATTTCTTCATTTCATTCTTGCTGAGATTTTCCAAGGACCTAGTGATTAGACTCAAAGCCCATCACTGAGCCGAAAGTAGTAGCTGATCCACTGACATCCAGTAAACAAAGACTAGATTTCTGCTTCTTCTGGAAGAGAGGCCAGCCAACCTACTTAGCAAATGTCTTAAGTGAAACAGTTCTCTCTTTTTGAATGTCATGCTGACTGTTTCCAGGAGCACCCACACTTGAACCTTCTATAAGGAGGAAGAAGGAAAAATCAGCAAAGCACTGCTTATTTTTCTTGTTGCCTATTGAAGTTACAGTGATGGAGGAAAGTGGATCTGACATTCCCTCTTACTTCTAACCTTAATACTCCCACACTGCTACACTACTCTCTCACATCAAATTCTTAGCTCTCCATCAGGTGTAACAGTAGCCCAGCCTGTCTCAAATATTGCATTGATGTAAAAGAAGAGGCACTTAAAGTTTAATTTCTTATTCTGTTTTTGCCCTGAAGTCTCCATATTGAAATTACTTTCTGGTAAAGCTGAAATACATGAGGCTAGGGGCAGATAAATCTGGAAGGCTGAAATATTCTCCCTGTCTAGCCTGGACACTGACTTTCTTAGCCTCTTCCTTCTTCAATTCTCTCTCTGTCTCTCTGCTTCTGTGTGTGTGTGTGTGTGTGTGTTTCTCTATCTTTCTGTCTTTGTCTCTTTCTCTATCTCTCTGTCTTTCCTTGTCTCTGTCTTGCTCAGTTTCTCTCTCTCTCTCTCTCTCTCTCTCTCTCTCTCTCTCTCTCTCTCTCTCTCTCTCTCTCCTTGCCTCCCTCCCTCTCCTTTGCAACTTTCTAGAGCAAAGGCAAGAAAAGATTTCAGGAGGAGACCCCCCCACGCCTCCTTCAAGCAGAATCTTAATTTTCAGGCCAATAAGCAGTTCTCTAATGTGAACTGAAAAGATAATGTGATTTATTTTTAACTGCTTTCTATTTGTCTGGATGCTTCATGTTTCTGCTAGTGAAATTTTCCTATAATAAAACCATATATCAATGGCATTTTCTTATTTATAACAGATTGACAGAATTAATGTTGTTAATGCTGGGCCTGTTTTTTCTTTTTCTTTTTTCTTCTTTTTTCCTCTTGCTAGCTTTCCAGGTCATGCTGACCTGTTCAGCATGGACTGTTTCACATTTGTTTTTAATGTCAGTTTAAATGTAATTGTAAAAGCATGTATGCTCTAAACTCATGTAGTTACTTTTTCCAGTGGAAAAGCCTGGTATGCAAAAGCATTTCCAAGCTCTGCAATTTTACATGGGCAGGTTTTTGGTATTGACCTTGTGCCCCTCAGTCAGGATGGCATCTGGACAGTCAACTCCTTTCTTCTGGCTCAGTAGTCAGAAAGAGGAGACTTGGAAATAGTTTCTGCCAAATCCTGTGCTTTGGCAAGGATGTGTAGCACTGCATATCATTCTATTATTAATTACATTTACTCCTCCATGAACTAAAATCCATTGGACTAAATAGTCCAACATAAACCTTGAAAGATAAAATTTCATATTCTTTTCCCTGGCTATTCCTCTTACCAAAATTCAGACTGAGAGGAGAAAAAGGAGTGTAAAGGAAAGGGCCAAGGAGCCTTCTTGGCTGCAGAAATCTGGCATACACTCATTAATCCTACTTGATTGTATCCCCTGCTAATTTCTCACTCTGTGCCTGACAAGGACTGACTCCACTCCTTGTCTTTTGTGTCTGTCCTAGTTCTTCCCCACCCAACTCCAACTCCAACTTGCACTACTGACTCTTCTCTCCTGTAACATGTTAGCTAACAGATTAAAAATAAAGAATATTACTGAAGAAGTCAGCCTACCTGGTTCCAACTCTTGCTATGCCACTATTTATATATCTCTGTGACCTTGATGAGGACGTATCTTTGGCTTTCATTTTTAGTAGTCTCCTCATCTATAAATTTCAGACTGGTTTACAGGGATGAAGATGGGACAGACAAGATGCAAAGGCTTCTTACTCTACTTTTTAGAAATGGAAGCTTTTCATCAAACAGAATATGGCAAGAAGCCTCAATATTTCAGTTCTACACTGAAGTCCAGATGTCCTGTGATGAAAAGAGAAAATATATGAACTCTCATATCAGGCCCACTTTGCCTTATCTCATGGCCCTTGAAAAAAACTGTGGGAACATTGCCGCTCTCTTACATTATTAAAGTGATGCCTGGAGATCCTTCTATGTTTGGTTATGTCATGTATGTGATTTTCAGTCCTTTGAGAAACTTAGCTATTTCATCAGTTAGCTTTTCCCGAAAAGTTCACTTGCTTCAAGTAAAGGACATGAAAGTAGAGCTGTGTGGGCCTCAGGGACTAGCAATGTTGGACCAGGGGTGTAGCTTAGTGGCACAGAGACTGCTTGACAAGCACAAGGTCATTAGTTTGATTCCTGGTACCAAAGGGGAAAAAACAACAAGCAGTTTTGAGAGCCATTATCTAATTGATTTCACATCAAGTGCTTCATACATACACCTTATCTTTCAGATAATCACAGCCACTTGTTAGGCAGATCCTCTTATTAGGATTCTGAAACAGGTCAGTATGGCCTTCAGTCCTTCATTTGATGCCAGGTACTCAAGATGAAGGTCATGCTTGCATACTTCACCACAGAAGGCAAGTTCTTTCAGTTTTCCTATGCGGTAGTGAGGTCAGATCATCACCATTCTACACCAGAGAAACAGAGATATAGTAGAAATCAAGGGATTCATTCAAGACCATACATCCCATGAAACTCTGATATTAGAAAGCAACAATAGATACTTATATTCAGAGACAGGGTCTCACTGTGTAGATCAGGCATCAAGTTCATTCTGTAATCCAGGCTAGCCTTAAATTCGCAGTGATGCTCCTGCCTCAGCCTCCCAAGAACTTTATTGTGACTAGCAGTTTGGAGCTCTTCTATCATTAATGTACCCTGCCTCGAGCCTGTGTGTCATTCAAAGTCACAGAGCTAGTGAACAATATAGGAAAGAATATTTGTGCTTAACAACTACTGTTTTTACTTACATAAAAGGAGACATGTCACTTAGGAGTTCCCTTGAACTCTAATCTTGCATTTCTGATCTCTAATCCTGTCATTACAAAGTAGAAATCCCTAGATTTGAATTCTGATAGATATGAAGAAGGCTGGCATGATTTAATTCAGAAGCCACAAACTATATTTCCCCAGGCCAAAATTCACTTATGAAATAATATTCCTCCAGAATCATATTTTGTGTAGAAGTTGATTTAGACTTCTCTCAGACTTCTAAATTGTAGTCACTATCCCAACCCCTTCCTATTTATATTTACTCTTTCTATTTGTATTCCACGTTTTTTCCTTACACTACCTCTGTCGAGAAAAGTATTTTATTTATCTATCTATCTGCCTAACTTGGGAAGACATTTGGTTTTATCACCCTTAAATTTAAATATTATAATATATAGGCACTGTACAGACATGTTTTTGCAAATGTTCGAAAAAGGTACAGCCTAGCATTCTTTCACAGAGATTTGGCAGCCTTGTTAAAGGCATACTTCTGTTTATGTAACATTTAAAGTTATCTTGAGAGATTTTTGAAGGTGTTGGGTATCAAACCCAGGGTCTTGTGCACATTAGGCAAGTGGTCTGCCAGTGAACTACTGCCCCAAGCATTCGATTTAGTTTTAGAGGCAGTCATGTGCTGAGGAAACATTATTTTTCATTTCACAATGTATTATCTCTCTTGTCCCTACAATAGCTATTCATCTACTCTCATGTCAACTCTCTTCCCCTAAATATTTTTATTAGTGTATTCTTGCAAGACATGCAGTTTACAATCATCTTTCCAGAGTGAGTACATTTACATACTATTCAGTCCTTAATGAAGCAATGGATGGAGAATGCGGAAACCATTTTGTAGAGCTCACTATATACTAGACGTTCTTTGATTTAGTTCTAATAATTGGTCTCAGACATAGATAACAGCACCATTTTACAAATGGGGAAACTGAATCTCAAGAAGCTAAACAGCAGGCTTAGTAACTGGCAAAGAAGAAATTTGAACGTAACCTTCTGTGAAGAAAATATATTAGTTTCATATTATTGCATAATACATAAGCACAAATTTAGTAGCTTCGAACCACAGCCACTGCTTAGCTTACATTTCTGCAAGTCAGAGGTCCAGCACAGCGTAGCTGGCTCTTCAGTTCAGGTTCTTGCAAGGAAGAAATCAAGGTGCTGCACAGGTTGGCCAGCTTTTTCTTTTCCCTTTCTTCTTTTCTCCTTTTCCTCATCCTAGCTGTTCATTCCTTTGGAGCAGTTCTTTCAAAGTTGTCTAAAAATATCCAGAGCATCAGCATCCCCAAAACATTAACCCTAGCAAAATCTGTTTAAAGAATGATGTACCTACATAGCAAATCAAAAAGTCCCCCAAAGCCATTTTTTCATACTGATGCTGTCTCACCTGCCTCCTTACGTTCCTCTCATATCCTGTTGCAGCAGGCTGAGAGAAATCTCCTTATCTTCAGTTACCATCGTATAAAAGGGCTTACTTAGACAGCTCGAAGCAAATTTAACCCTGCAGGGTTCCTAATCATAACATCCATGGCGACCAAAAGAACCATACCTGTTTGAGCAGTTCTTTATCTCAGAGTCTTCTCTCAAACTTGCATAATGATAGCACAAGTCAGTTCACTACAGTAGTAGGACTGCAGATTTCGGTTTCCACTTGCTCTCTGATTATCAGTAAAGGCCCACTCTCATCTCCAAGGAGATACCATCTTTATTTCTAATATGGGTCCCAACACCTTCAAAGTCTTCCTTGTGTTAAAACTCTCTCAAGACTCATTAAATGTATTTACTAGAAAAGCCTCTTAATCTCATCTGATTAGGTCAAGCCCATCAAAGATAACTACCCTAAAAATTCAGCAATAGAAGATTTGAAAACTGTTTCTCTGGTGCTGTAGAAGTAACTTCCACAAGAAGGGATAAAAAGAAGCTCTCATAGGACATCAGTCTAACAGGCCACGGGCTATAACACTCTAAAGGGAAGAACCTTATCAAGGTGCTTTCTTGTCATTGTTCTAACTTAAACAAGGCTAAGTGAAGACACAAAGCAATTTCCACACTATTAGAAATATATACTTTTAACTTCCTAACTCCTTTCTTCGCAACCCTCAGGTTATGTGAGTTTCTGCTTTGCTACATTGGCAGACTGACCTGTAACCCATTTGGAGAGCTAGATTTGACTCTGGGGCTCAGGTGCAAGAGAAGGGAGGAGTGTGGGGGCGGCCTTCATGGAAGTAAACAAGGTCTTGGGCATTGAATAATAGCTGTGAGTAGAAAGCCTCATTGTCTGGCATTCCAAGCCATCAAGCAACATGTTGGCTTCTGCTACAGAGAAAGAACAGAGAATCCCTCGGCAGAATGAACGGAATCTGATTTCAATTATGTTCAGTACAGTGCTCCTCTTTAGATAGACAGGCTAGAACACCTGGTGCGGCTTGGGCCACTGTGGCCATAGGGATAGCACATTATGTGGGTCTTCTAAGCAATTGGAAAATCTGCCTGCTTTCCTCAAACTATGTCTCATAAGTGTAGCAGAAGAGGATGTGAAAAAGCCAGCCACATTCTGAAAGACACTGCGCAGAGAAAGGGAATTATTTAACCTTGATAGATTTTCTCCCATATTGGCTGCACATATTGATCTTGTTTGTAATAAGTTTCTTTAGATGCACAAGTGATGAGCCCACTGAGATCTGACTCATTGGTGGGAAAATAGAGGTGACAAATTATATTGCACTGATTCCACCAGCATCAATTGTTCTGTGTGTCCCTCTGAATTTGGGAAAGCCTATAGACTCATCTGTATATAATTTACTTTAACTCTTTTCCTTTCTATCAGTAGTTTTATTAGGGAATGACAAATGGAACAGCTGCTCCACAGAGCAGCCTATATTTGCAGCAATACTCAACAGAACTTTCTGAGATGATAGAGATAGTCTATAGGTTGTCCAATTTCTCAGCACTTTTAAGCACTAGTAAAATGCCTAGTGAAAGTGAGATATTATATTTTAATTTTCTTAACATTAATTTAAATAGCTGCACAGGGCCCATGACTACTCTGTTGTACAATGAAAATCTAGAATGAATTCAAAGAGGCACATACCAAGATAGGTCAGGAGCAAGTTAATCAAAGAGAAACCTGGGCGTGGTGGCACACGTCTATAATCCCAGCACTTCGGAGGCTGAGGCAGGAGGATTGGTGAGAGTTTGAAATCAGCCTGGGCTACAAAAGTGAGCTCAAGGCCAGCCTGCACTGCATAGTGAGACCCTTTCTCAAAAAAGATGAGAGAGAGAGAGAGAGAGAGAGAGAGAGAGAGAGAGAGAGAGAGAGAGAGAGAGCGAATGTAACATCTGGAATTTTAAAATAGGATAAAGAGCCCTCATTCTAATTCTAGCTCTACCATTAGGTTCCTTTGTTTTCTTTGGCTTCAGCCTCCCTATCTTTGACTTTGACTAATGTCAGAAGTCCCAAAATTATGGATAAGGACTGAATTCAGCTTTATAATATATGATTTGCAGGGCATTTTTATGCTATATGACTTACCACTCATTATATTGCTTATGATCCTGGATGATAATTTCTTTTTTATGAGCAGGATATATTAATTGGGGGAAAGAAAGCTTTTGTTCAAGACTGGGACAGCAGGGGTCCCTGAGTGGGTAGTTTCCAGGAAGCTGTCTCTTCCAGAGACTTATAGAGGTAAACCATGCAGTGAAGTGGGTCTGATGTGGTGGAGAACATGGGAACTTGCTTAGGTGGACATGAAGTGGGACAAAGTTATGGTCAACCCATGAGATTAGAAGCACCAATTCTCAGGTAAAATTGGATAAATCCCATACCAAATAGGGAAGCAAGTCACATAGCAAGCAGGCATGAATACATGACAGGGTCTTCCCCAGTTGGGGACTAGGTTAGTGACACATTTGAGCTCTTTCAAGGTGATTGATACCTATTTAGAATATCAATGCCTAATGCCCTTCCCTAGGCAAGTAATGACTGTATCTGTTTACTTTTTTGTCTTGAGGTCTGCCCCATATTGGAATGTCTGTCTCTTCCAAGTTGAGAAGTCACTTTGTCTTTCATATTGTCTCCTTGAAGGCCTGGCCCTGTCTGACTGCCTATAATATTTCTATCTAATTTGGCTGCCTACAACATTCTCCCTCTGAAGAAGTAACCCAAACTACCGTGAGGGAACCATGGATGATAATCACTAAGGACCGTTTCTGCTTCTCATTCTGTGAGCCTTTAAATAACTACACTATCTCTAATCTGTTTCCATTTATGCTTGCGATTAGATTATTCCTGTCTCTTGCTTTTTGAATGTGATGGTCGTTATTGAAGCTTAGAGGCAAGGGTGAAAATGGACATCAGGATATATGTACAATCCAAGATCCATTTCTCTACTCTGTTTCCAGGCTAAAAATATAGGGTTTAAGGTTTCAGACTCCTTGGGAGAAAAAGTATTATGTAACAGAAAGAACATGGTATTGGTTATTGTAAATATAGATTATTGAATTAATTTCTTGATAGCTGTGCTCTCTCAATTTACTCATTTTTAAACCAGGAATTTTAGGGCTGGAGAGATAGCTCAGTAGAATAAGTACTTGCCTGCCAAGTTCAGAGTCCTGAGATCAAGACCCAGTACCAAAAAAAAAAAAAAAAGAATTTTAAATGTATCCAGCCCCCTAGGAACACTGTGAAATTAATACTATAACATATTGTTGAATTGAGACATAATAGAAGGACCTGAAAAATATAGTACTTACTCTTATTTCTCTTAGTTATCTCAAGCACAAGGTGAATTATACCTCTGTTCTCCACCAGGGTAGAATAGGGACTACATGGTCTGACAGTCATTGAGCACAAGGCAAGAAAGTGCTAATGAAGGGGAGGTTGCAGCCTGCCTGTAGGAACTATACCTGGGGAACAAACGCTGTAGGCATCACCAATCTGTGGAGCTGTGCATAAGAACCCATGTTAATAACGGGTTCACCAGATGATGATATACCATGGAGAACAGTCTTTTAGCTGTGGACAAAGATTGGCTTGGCCCAGATCACACCTTACTTAGAACCTATCCTGTTGATGGAATGTGGAAGTTGGCAACAGCTGTACGTATCTTCTTATTACTATGTCCAATCCCTGCAGAAATGATTTTTAGACAAGGTCATTTTGCACTCAGAATTGATTTTCCAGGCTTCTTTGTTACTCCCCCTGCCAGCTTCATTTCCCTGTGCTCTTCTTGTCCCACCTACCCCACCATTACCCCTTCTTCACCCTAGTTGTTGCTGAAAACATATGCTCCATTGACTGACAATGATTTGTATTTGTCCTAAAGGAATGACTTTTGTTATTAGAGATGGAAATAAGTTCTAAATAAGAATCTTTTTTTTCTACAGGAAACAGAAACAGGTGAGCAGTAGGTTTTATTGTATTTATACACTTAACACTCAAACTGTCTTCAAGTATTATTATCATCATCATCATCATCATTATTTCAAAAGCATCAGAGGAAGAATTATTTGTGGTCAGCTTCTGATATACGTGCTTATATTATGCTTGTGTTATAACCTTATTTATATTCTGTGTATATAAACGTTAGAGAAAATAGCACAAAATAAACATGGGAATGCCCAAAAATTTCGGTAATGTGCATATTTGTCTGTGTGTATGTTGGTCAAATACTAATTTTGATGTAAAGCATTTCCTAACTCTACCTAGAGAGATTATTGTTTTCATGCTAGTTCCTCTATCACAGCATTTGTTTACCATCTTGATATTTTCTACAACTGTTTGTGGTCATTTACTTCTGCTTTGTCAGACAGAGGGAGACCCTATGTCCTTTCTTGCACCTAGAAATAAAGAAATAACAGTGGATATCCACTGAATGAATAAATGAATGATAAATATTTTCATAAACAAATTAATCCAAGGTCCCAGGTTTGAGCACTGAAGGTTGCATTGAAGGATAACCAGTCCAATACTATGTACTAGGTTAACAGCATTGCAATGGTGAATCATTCATTCAAGCCATGTTGAGTAAGCACTTGACCTTAGGGAGTTTAGCACCTGTGATGCGGGTAAGGAATATCTTCATTTTCTTAGCTGTGGGCAGCTGTCCTACCAGTGTAGGACACCACTAATGTGGTTTGACTATTATGATACATTCATTTTTCTTCCTTTCCAATAGCCCGGAAGCTGAAGAAACTTGGCAATTTAAAACTACAGGAAGAATCAGAAACTGCCAGTGCCAGCAGCCCCACTGAAGAGCCATCTCAGAAGATGTCAGTATCACATATTGAAGGCTATGACTGTCAGCCCATCTTCCTAAATGTCCTAGAAGCCATTGAGCCAGGTGTGGTGTGTGCTGGACATGACAACAACCAACCTGACTCCTTTGCAACCTTGCTGTCTAGCCTCAATGAACTAGGGGAGAGACAGCTTGTACATGTGGTGAAGTGGGCCAAAGCCTTGCCTGGTAAGGAAAATGAAAATTAGTACATGGTATAAAGGAGATTGTATTTAATGAACACATGTAGGGGGCAGGTACCCATTAAGTCACACATGTTTCACTATCACCCTATTGGGAAAGTTTGCCTGTTGGTGGGAGACCTACCCTCTTTTGATGCTACCATTTAAATGAGCATGGTTATAAAAACAATACAACTTATAGAAATTTAGAGAGCCTGTCCAAAGATTAGCAAACTTTCCTTCAGTATCCAGATGCTTTATTTCTCAAAATCACTGTAAACCAATATAAATGTAACAGATTGATTTAAAGTCAGTCTTTTACATGTGCCTTAGAAGTTCACACTCTCCTTTGATATCCCTGATAATTCCCCATGTTATTCTTGAAGTGTCTTATGGCTCCAGGGAACACAGTCTGAAAACCAGTGAAGCATATTCTCTTTAAAGGGTCCTCTAATCCTGCACTTGCATGATTCAAATGTTTTTTCTTTTTTTCTTTTTTGAACATCAATAACCTATGGAGTCAAAGATTAACCTGCTTCTCTAACAATAATTACTATTCAGTGGAAATTCTTAATGAAAATAAAAGCTTCCTCTTTATTACTGGATTTGATTCTTATAAAATTCTATAAAGTAGGAGTTATTTCCCTTACTTTGAAAAGACGAGGAAGTTCTGAGAAGACGTATTATGGTTAGAAAACCAGAAAGTAGCAGGCCCAGGTCCCCTCCTCTGAATCTCATCTTCATTCCAATCTACCTGTAGTCTGTGGTGTCTCACCTGTTGTATAACTCTGGGCATTGTGGTGAGGAGCCAAAGCTTCATCAAAAACCACTTGGGTTATATGGTGGAGATACTACATGTTGTCCTTGAAGCCCTTATTTTGCATTTTTAACTCATGCATACCAGTTGTAGCCACTGTATCATCTCTAACACATTCCCAGTTTAAGAAGCTGAAGTTGACTAGCCAATACGATCACTGGGAAGAAAGCCCAAGGACTCTGGCTCGATATGCACTGTGCCAAAAGTGAGAGTTCACACAGGGAGAAAAAATACCGGGAGTTGAATAAAAAGAAAAGAGAGAGCTGTTTTAATTCTTATCACTAATCAGCTAGATGTCTTGATGTCACATGTTTAACAGAGATTCAAAGCTCAGCCTTCCAAAACATCTTCTAAATACTTCATATATATCATTTATAGGACACAGAACCTTTTCATATATAAATATAATATATTTCTCAAAATAGTTGTATGAATCATAGTGACTATTATTTCCATTTCACATGACACAGCTCAAAGAAGTTAACTAATTTGTTGGATTAGTGACTTAAAAATAAAAACAAAACTTCAGCTCAGATCTTCTGATTTCTAATTGGGTGGTCTTAACAATGAACTAGTGCAAATTACTATGGTAGAAGTTATATAACCGGAGGTCCTTGGACTTCCTCAATCTAATCCTCATGCTATAAATTCTCTCCTTAAATTAACAAATTTGCAAGAGAAAATCTGTTCACCATCTAGCTCGCCAAAGTAAATCATTTCTGACTTTGAGACATTTAGAAGAATAGCTTCCAAAGAAAGCTGATTACCATATTCATAAGAACTGCTATTTATATCATCAATAATAATCTAGTAGTTTAAGTAATTTGTTCATTCTAAAGATTGAGTTCTTTCCCTGTTTGAGACACTATGATAAGTACCTGGTCAAATGATTTTTCAGTGAATGTTTCTGTGATAGTGAGAATATCTGGAAACTGTCTAATAGGGTACCTGATGTGTTAGTACATGATGTATCACCATAAGTTAGGGCCAATGAGTAGATTATATGCCATATATTGAGAATCAGATGTATTTAGTTTGAAATACTAATTTTGCAATGATTGTGTGACCTCAAGCAAATCATATGTCTTCTCTGTGCTTCTCCTTTCTCATTTGTGAAGATGATAGCTAACTTAAAATTTGTCATTAAAATAGAAAGCAAACATGAACAGTATCTGAAACATACTAAGTGATCTGGAAACGGTATCTCATTATTGCAAAGCTTCAGTGCTAAGCCATTGTTTTCACTAAAGTACCACCACACTGGCTTAGAAGCTTATATATGGACCCCAAAGTCAAATTATCTTCCTTGAGGACTTTGGCTAGCGGGTATAACATAGAAGCAAAGATTTCCTTGCTTTTAGCAAGGAAAAGCAAGATATTATCCTTGCTTTAAGCCTGCTGTCTCATTCTGGAGATGAGACTCTAAGTTTTCACTTCATATTAGTAACAATGATTTTGATTAAGTTGTAAAGAGAAAAAAAAAAAAGAAATTTCTTCTGCTCCTTAACCAGACTTCTGTGCTTCAAAACCTAAGAATGACTTTTTTCTATTTCTCAAAAGCAGTTTAATATGGTTGAGTAAAGGTGTGCTTAAGGAAATCTGCAGAGCTAAAGCTATTATCTCCTCAAATCATCCTCTGATAGACATGCTATCTTAGCAGGCTATTTCAAAACTTGAGCATTAGAAAAGAGAGTTAGGTATTGTAAACAGAACAATGGTAAAATTAGTTTCTGATGTGTGCACAGTCACTAGGACTGAGTAATAATTCATTAGCCTTTACCAAGGATTGTTGATGAGTATTAGACCCCAACTAAATATTCCTCTTTTAGCCTCTTTCTTTGAAGTCTTTTTTATGAGAGGATAATTCTTATGTTCAAGTGCACATTTACTTTGTTACCTTTGCAGCTTAATTTATACCTCTCTATATACCCTGACATTAGCATAACTCTCTGTGTCTCTCTGTTTCTCTCTGTCTCTGTCTCTGTCTTTCTGTCTGTCTGTCTCTCTCTCTCTCTCTCTCTCTCTCTCTCTCTCTCTCTCTCTTTCTCTCTTCCTTTGCTGACCATTGTCTCCATTGAAGAAGTTTGGGGTTCAAACTTCCAGGCCATTTCTCCAAAGCATTCTTGAATGTTACTCTGCATCTTGCTCCTACTGGGTAGGGTCAGTTCTTGATATTTTATACTGTAAAGTGTCCCAGAAAGGAGACACACTGAGGTCTGATGATTTGGACCCTCCTTTGGCATGGCAGTATCATGAATGTTATCAGAAAAGGCTTGGGAGCTAAGACAGTAGTACTCTGGAATCTGTGATATCTGGAGACTTGGAATCTATAAGAAAAAAAAAAACATGCTATAGGTTTTGAGTGGACTGGGTTCAAATAACAATGTTTTCTGGATAATGAAGACTTCAGAGCTACATCTATGAGTAAGAAAAAGTGGTCTCCTTGGTGGCTCCTGAGCTGTGATGCCTAGCAGCAGAGTAACAGAAGCACTGCAGCAGAGACCTAGAGTGCCGAGATGCCAGATCTAATATGGCCACAAATAGACTATGACCTTGGGCAAGTCAGTTCATCTCTCTGGTCCTCAGGATCCATGTTAATGAAGTGTCTCATCACTGTGGACTTATCGTGAGGGTTAAATGAGATCAGCAGAACAGTCAGGGTCTAATTTAAATTTTAAAAGACATTTTTAATGAAGTGTAGCCAGACAGAATTTCAGATAATTCTGAATCTCTTGAGAAATGGAGAGGGGAGATGCTGAGGCATGTAATTCCTCAGCATCCAACTGTTTGGAACCCTCTAGGAAAACATGTCCATATCTGTTGTACTCATGTGACATGGCAGCAGTAGCACCTGAGAGGCTTTGTTTTTTGAGGTGAAGAAAAATCACTTTGACATAATCTAATTCCAATTTTACAAAAAAAGGGAAAATGAATGCTCTTAATTGATTTGTTTAATTAACTAATAATTCTGCAATGCCCATTCATATATCTGGATAATGCTATATACTGCCAATGAAAAGATTAATAAGGAAATATGACTCCTGTCCTTAGGAAGTTGCATGTTTTGTAGGGGAGACAAACATGCTCATATACAAATTACAGTGCTATGAAGTCTAATTTGGCTAGACCACCATAATGTAATGAGAAAGTAAAAGGAATCATTAAGCCTTCTGCTAGTTATGCTTGAAAGATTTCACAGAGGATATGGCCTTTGAGTAAAGTTTTGAAACATGAGTAGGTGTTTGTCAGATGGAAAGCCTGGGTAGGTGAAATCCATTCTCAGCAAAGGCAACAGTTTGTTTAGAGATAGTAAAATTCTAGTGGCCTTAGAAAACATGAAATGTTAAACAAATTTTTTTCAGGATCACTAGAATATAAATTATAAAAAATCAAGCAATGAGAAGTTAGTTTGTAGAGACAGAGCATAAAGGAGTTCTTGTGTCTAAAGAAGGCAGGGGATAGCTGGAGGTTAGGACTAGCAGATCCAGGATTCTTGTTAACAAGAAAAATATGGATAGGAAGTGTGGGACAGAAAGAAGGTCAGAGAAAAGAGAGAGCTTGAATATGTCTGGAGAAGGCAGTGGCCATCAAGAAACAGTTCCCCGTATGCTGATATGTAATTATGTGTTATTACAGAAGTCGAATCAGATTAAGGCTACAAGGGAGCTTTATAAAGTGAGAACTGCTATCTGTGTGGAAGAACTAATTACTGCATCTTTAGAAAGGCGTAGTGATTAAGAGCATGAATTTTGGAATTTGACTTGTTTTTTGGAATTCAGTCTGCCAATACTGGCCATATGATCTAGGGCACGTGCCTTGCCTCTCTGTGAGTCATTTCTGATCACCGAGTGGGGATGGAAAGAGTACCCATTTTATGTATCATTGTAAAGATTTCAAGAGGTAATATAAGTAAATCCTTTCGAAAGGAGTTAATTCATCATAAGCAATTAGCTTTAGATTGTTATTGTCTTCCAACTAATAATACCATCTTTGCCTCTGTTATCTCATGTGATCAGCTCATTGAGTTAGGGACAGTAAAGAATATTAACTCTCCAATCTGGTTTAATGTTTTTCTTCTATCCCTCAGCAACCAGAACTGATGGTTCATGTAGTTCCTCAGGGCCTGCTGAGTGCTAAAGATCCTCATTTCAACAGAGGCCGAGTCTTAGCTCAGCCTATCAATGCTTGAACTGACCATCACCTCTGTCTCTTCCTTAGGCTTCCGCAACTTGCATGTGGATGACCAGATGGCAGTCATTCAGTACTCCTGGATGGGACTCATGGTATTTGCCATGGGCTGGCGGTCCTTCACCAATGTCAACTCCAGAATGCTCTACTTTGCACCTGACCTAGTTTTCAATGAGTAAGTGCTCCTAGAACCAGTCATCACATACATACAGCATCTTGGAACAGTATGATTGGTGGTGGTATTGACAGTGAAAATTAGTACTTTGTGCCTATAGGTGTGGCACTAGAGGCCTTAGGCAACCAATCCATTCTGAAGTTGCTTTGCCTTTCTGGAAAAACAACTGTTGGGAACCTGGGATTGGTAGTGATAAAGTTACCCCTTTCCAATCCAAGACTCAAGGGTAGTATTTGGGTCATTTCTGACGTATTTTGTAGCTTATTCAGAATGTCATGTAAAAGTCCTTTCTTTCTCTTCACTGAGCAACATACATGAGAAGCAGAGAAATTCCAGTGAAGACTAAAGTTCTTTAGTCTCTTTGTTGCCACTGAGGTCTGCTAT
Organism: Myocastor coypus; assembly: GCA_004027025.1. Classification (NCBI taxonomy): domain Eukaryota; kingdom Metazoa; phylum Chordata; class Mammalia; order Rodentia; family Myocastoridae; genus Myocastor; species Myocastor coypus. Next base: position 39,627 of record PVJA010007205.1, on the reverse strand, counting down.
CGGCCAACATTTATTGAGCAGCTATTTCACATCAGCAGTATACTAGATACTTCCGAAATCTTGTGTCATGGAATATGTGTGGTAACCTGATCTCCCCTATTAATACAGTCTTTTATTTTTATGGATAGCAAACATCAGACTCACAAGATAAAATGTGCTTTGCCTTGCCATTTTCTTTTTCTAAACAGGCTTAACTGATCCCTATACTGCTACAAGACCTATTTGTTATTCATGGATTTATTTGTGTCAGAATGCAAACTTTAGAGTTACATTTTTTAATCAATAAATATCAGTTCTCTTTCCCATATTGGGACAAGACCATTAATTGTCCTGATTCTCACTTTTGTAATCTGTTAATAATAATAGAAGTTTTGTAAACAGTTTTCATCTACAAAATGACAATTGATGGACATAAACAATCCAACCTGTGATAGACCAGAAATAGTACTTTTTTTGTCTTTTTGAGACAGGGTCTCGCTGTGCAGTTGAGGCTGGCCTTGAGCTCACATTTGTAGCCCAGGCTGGTCTCGAACTCGCACCAATCCTCCTGCCTCAACCTCCAGAGTGCTGGGATTACAGCCATGAGCCACCACATCCGGCTCAGAAATAGTAATTTTAAAAAACCCTTTCTGATGCCTTTTTTTCACTAGTAGTAACAATCTTCTCTATGTCATCTCTCTGAGTTCCTTGCATGGAATTGTGAATGGAGCCAACCAGAATAATCTTCCCAAGAACCTTGAGTCAGTTGCACCATAGAGAATCCGTTTGGTCAGGACAGGAATTAAACTTCCCTCTCTTCAGCCCTTTAACCAAGAAGAACCTTAAAATAATATCTACAGGTCAGTGGCTCCTTAAACTACGGCTGTGCCATGCAAGGGAGTCAGTGTCCCTAGCTGCCCCTTGTCAACCTTGCCAGCCCTAATAGCCAAGAGCTAAGAATAGCCCCTGGGCTTGTGGCATGACCTGCTTTGTGGTTTCCATATCTTCAAAGTCTTACCTATGATGCCACTTTCTGGGGAAGACCTTTAAAAGCCTCCCTAAATGTTCATCTGTAACTTCTAAGCCCTCACTGACCTTGAGTGATTGGAAAACGTAATGAGCACTTGTTCTCCCTTCCCTAGAACCTGGAGATATTTGGAGCCTTGTGAGGTGATAATTTGTTATTATTTAAATCCTTATTCCCTTCTATGTCTCTGAGTAAGCATATGGCACCTACCTGAGCTTCTTAAATTAGTGCTATCAGTCTCATGAAAAGGAATCACAGGATTCCTCAGTGTCAGGAACTCACCAAGCCTCATTGACCCTGAAATAACAAGCCCCATTCCACTACAAGAACCTACTATATTAGAGGTCTTAGAGTTTTTGCAAACATATAAACTTGTATTCTAAAATGTAGGTGCTGTTGACATTTAGGGAGGAAGAATTTTTCATTGTGCAAGATAATGCTGCATACTGGAATATGTTATGTGTAGCATCCCCACCATTGTCCCACTATATAGAATTCCAGTCACCCTTGACAGCCCAAACTTCACATGTGCACATTTTTAATAGCAAGTGAGGAAGCAGTATTTGAAAAATGAGAGCCACTGATTGTTGTCAGTCACCTCAAGGTGCTAATGGGGTCACTGAGGTTCAAAGAGAGATAAAAAGAGTAGTTCAAGCCAGGCAGACTCATGGGCTACTCTCCCCTGGCACCAAACCCTATTATCAGCCCAATTCTATTCTGTCCTTTTCTCTTTGTGATGAGAGCACGTTTTGAGGATAATGGGCTTGAATCCTAACTGACCTTGGGAAAATTACTTCTCAGAACTTCAACTCTAATGTGTAGAATAGTGAATAATATCATAACAACACTTTCTTCCATGTCATTTACTGAACACTTACTATGTGCTAGAGACTGTGTTCAATGTGTTCCAGCCTTCATCTCTCCTCTTAGTTGGTTTTACCCATTTTCATCTATCTCTGCTGTCCTGAATTCTGTTCCTGTCTCACCTCTTCTACCCTCTGTTCTCCTTTCCCTTTCCTTCCTTTAGCTCTTTCAAGATTCTGTTCGCCCATTCTTCCTGTTTCTTGATCCCTTATATAATGAATTCCCTGCCCCTTTCTTTCCCCTCTCTTCTTGACACCTTATCGTCTCTGTCTCAATAATCTGCTACAATATTCTAGGAGTCCTCCATGGCAGGACCACAACTTCACTAGCAAAAAGACCGTAGTTCTTCACTATCAGAGACAGAAACACAACGGAGACCAGAATAAATTCAGCTTTTAGATTTCACTAAAAAAAATCTATAGGGTGCAAGAGCTAAGGGCACCATTGTTTTGATCAACTGACTTGTGGTACCATCTAAACCATCCTTCCCTGTTTCAGATAGAAATCAGCATGAATTGAATAATTCGGTATCATCTGTCCCCTCTTCTCATTCTCGACAAAACCAAGTGCTCCCTGACATAGGCTACTGAGCATGTGCTCAGACAGTGCCAGACCAACTCAGTCTGTGGGCCTGACTAGTGGCTTGGGAAACATAAGGTCAAAGCAACATTTCGACTCCATCTGGGATATATTTGTCCTCATCTTTAAGGGAATGTCAAATTACCTTTCTTTTCTTTTCATGCTGCTCAATCAATTGCTATCTTTCATAGACACACACTCTTGATTTCTGAAGCGATGAAAACTGGTAGGCCAACTAGTGAAAATAAACTGTCTTCTCTTAGAGGTATGTCATGAACATTCTTGGATCAGAGAGTCTGCTCCTCTACACTAACATTATCTAAACCTTGGCAACTTCCCCATATAATTTATTGGTGGTAATGTGATGAGCTGCTCACAAGTCACTATAGTAAAAGCAGCTCACACGTGTTTTAGCTCTCAAGCCGTTGTAAGGAATAGCTAGTCTTTGAGAAACTGGGCTCCCCTTTAGCAGGGAACATTTAAATCGGACATTCAAACACACTTTCTAGCACATTTGGAAGCATTGGAACTTGCTTTGAAAGGACAATGTAGAATCTCCATGGCTGGGAGAAATGGCTTTCAAATCAAGAGGCAGACATGGGTGTTGACAGGATAAACACCTGTGGTCACTTACAAATCCTGGTGTTGAGCTGACTGCTGAGTCCTCTCTCTTAGATATCCTCCAATTTAGGCTGCCTGGGAGGCAGATTCTGGCTCTTAACTGTAGTGAAGATACCAGCACTGTAGCCAGGGAGACCATGTGCCTACCTCACTGTGTTCATTTGGTTACACTTTTCTATCCCTATCCCAGGAAACAGGGAACACAGAGAGCTGAAAATTTTTTGTATTAATTCATATCCCGCCCAAGGAAGATGAGTTGTTATCAGGATGTCAGTAATTCAGGGTTGAGGTGAAGCATCTTGTTCCTTGTCACTGAAGTACCAGCAAGACAAATAGCAAGCTTTTACTGAAGAACCTAGGGAAGGAGAAAAAAATAATTTGCTCTAGACATGTTGGAAGCCTACCTCATTCCACTTTTTGTTCTATCTTCTTCCCAGGTATCGCATGCATAAGTCCCGGATGTACAGCCAATGCGTCCGAATGAGGCATCTCTCGCAAGAGTTTGGATGGCTCCAAATCACACCCCAGGAGTTCCTTTGCATGAAAGCACTGCTACTCTTCAGCATTAGTAAGTACTTAGAGACACAGGGAATGCCCTTGGGGGCATACAAGCTCAGAGGAGTGCACTTTTTCTGTTAAATACTATCAAGGAGAAGCCAGCCTCTGAGCAATTCCCTTCTTCTGTCCTCCCTCCACTCTATCCCAGCATGCTTTTTCTTAACAAAGACCAATTTCATGCCCCAAAATCAATATATTTGGTAGCATCCAACTTCCATCAATCAAATTCTCATCAACTCCCAGTCTCTTCTTTGGGACTAGGCCTTTTTGGCTAGTTGTAGCAAGCCTCTGAATTTTTCCACAGCTTGTATTGTGGAAAGAGGAATGCACTACCTTGTATTTCTTCCATAACAGTAGATAGGAGGAATTGCCTCCTACAAGGCTTTTCCCTTCCAACCAACAGGAGGACGTCTATGTAACCAATCCTTAGAGCTGTCTTTGCAGCTTAGCTACCTTTTCTTTAACATCTCTTCTAAGACAAAATGCCTAGCATCTGTGAAGAAGGAAGGCAAATTTTAATATGCAAAGCTATGATTTTTAATTGTCCAAATCAAGATAGACAGCAAACAACATAAAGCCATAGTTCCTATGAAATGAGTACATGAGAATACTAGAAAAAAGAAGGCTTCAGTAAATTTTATTTGACCTCCTTCAGATTGGATCTAACTATGCCTTTGTTTGACAGCTCCCTGGCAAACTGAAGGGCCTAGGTCAACAAACTTCAATTGACAGGACGTGAAGCAGATTTTTTTCCTCCCTGTGGGGGTGGGGAGGGGTCAAATTTGCGGTCAGAAAATTTGGTGCTTTGTCTAATGCTCCTTTGTGGGCATGCTTCCCCTATGCATTCTGTCTTCATCCCACATCAGTTCCAGTGGATGGGCTGAAAAATCAAAAATTCTTTGATGAACTTCGAATGAACTACATCAAGGAACTCGATCGTATCATTGCATGCAAAAGAAAAAATCCCACATCCTGCTCAAGGCGCTTCTACCAGCTCACAAAGCTCCTGGACTCTGTGCAGCCTGTAAGCAAATGATGGAGGGTAGCATCTCTGGGGGACAAGGGCCAGACACTCACTTTGTCTTTATCAGGGGGAGCAACCTGATACAGCCAAAGAATAATAATGACAATAATGCATCTCTAGGGTCTGACAACACCTGTTGGGAGATGTTTCCATCTCCTCTGGCTTTGAGTATAGTCCAGAAAGAAAATGCAGTGGAAAAGAAAGGAACACAGGTCACAGTGTCCTAACTGGCTGTTGTGAAAGGGGTGGAGGAATTCAGAACAGAGCAATTGGGACTCAGGGGAAAAAGCTTAAAGCAGATGTGTCCTCGAGGCAGACAAAACAGACCTGAGCATTTTTTATTTCCTCTTTCCTGAGTCATGTACATGTGAGGTGTGTGTGTGTGTGTGTGTGTGTGTGTGTGTGTGTGTGCGCGCGCACGCGCACGCGTGTATGCATGGGTGAAACAGAATGATCCATTAGTGGTGAGGAGAAACACCCAGTACTGAGTCAAAAAGCTTACACTGGTGTAAGACATCTGTTAGTGACCCTCAACAATTTCCCAAATACTATTTCACACACACACACACACACACACACACACACACACACACACACACGCACACACACAACCTCGCAAGGCAGCTAAGAGTAGATAAGAGGTAAAATGCTGAAAGGACTAGAAATCAAAGCTGGGGAGGAATCCATCAAAAGTCACCTCTTTATGAACTATGTTTGCTTTCTTTTTTGTCTTGCTGTCCCTGCAGATTGCAAGAGAGCTGCATCAGTTCACTTTTGACCTGCTAATCAAGTCACACATGGTGAGCGTGGACTTCCCGGAAATGATGGCAGAGATCATCTCTGTGCAAGTGCCCAAGATCCTTTCTGGGAAAGTCAAGCCCATCTATTTCCATACACAGTGAAGCTTTGGAAATTCTGATTTCCCTACCCCACTCTACCCCTTTTCAGATGTCTTCTGCCTGTTTTAACTCTGCACTACTTCTCTGCAGTGCCTTGGGGAATTTCCTCTATTGATGTACAGTCTGTCGTGATCATGTTCCTGGGCTTTTTTCTCTTTTCCTCCTTTTCTTCTTTCCCTAACTTCTCTCGCTAAGTCGCTTTAGACTCTGCTCCCCTGCTGTGGATCCTGTCTGTGTGTTGAATAGTGGTGTACTTCTTTAAATCTGTGATAATCTTCATGTGGCCCAGTGTCAAGTTGTGCTTGTTTATAGCACTCCACTGTGTGCCAGCCACACTAACATTTACTTACCTTATGACATGGGAAGTTAAAAGAGCTGAATGTATCTGACACAAAACTCGAAAGTCAAAACAAATAAGCAAACAAACAAAACAAACAAAAAAACAACAACAAACCTGCTAGGGCCTTTTCTAAATAAATAAATAACTATTAAAAAAAATTCCCAAAGAAGCAAGCAGTGAGTAGAACCAAGTGACAATTGCAGGCTTATGAGGAGTCTGTTATTGTTCATCCCCCCACTTATGGGGAGACTTTATTTTCGCAAAGGCTATTGCCATTAGAGAACAGGGCAGCTGCAGAACTGAAGTCGAAAGACTAAAAGTGGAGAGGATATAGAGGGCAAATGGATCACCAGTTCTTGCCCACAGCCTTGGCTTCTGAGAGCTACATTGCTTGACTGTAGGGCAATTCATTGTATTGAAAATATGTTTCTCATTTGAAAATATGTATGCATTTGAATGCTTCCCTGCTCAAGATCTTTTCTTTCTGAATCTCTGCCTCCATCCTAAAGTTGACTTTCAGTAACTTTCTGAGACTGTTGAGATGAATGTTCTCTTTAGCCCAAAATTGGCCACTTCCATTGAAAAGTCAGATCAAAGAGAAAAAGGAGAGGAAACATCTGACACTTTGGAAGACTCCATTCAGATCGTCTAGTTTTCCACATGTGATCTGAGAGGATCTGGAGCTACAGGTGGTGGCTTGGATAATCTCCTGCTTGGGACACTGAATAATTGATTTCTCAACACCACTACATTTTCCTCAACTTTAAAAGACCTATGTACTTCAAGTGGCCATAGGATTCTTTCGCATTCCCTTCAGTGTTTTGTAGGCCACACTATATTTCAAATATGATGATACAGCTTGATGACTCTTTTGGGCATGTTCACAAGCTCTCTGCTAAAATCCTCCCTACTATGCAAGGTAGCAGGCTAATAGTCCTGACATTTGTCTCTAGATTCCAGCAGTCTTTAAACTTTCTAAGCAAATGTGTCTCATCAGTTGTCAGATTGCTGGAGCCATTAGACAAACTGGAAAGAGGGCATCAAAGGAATCAGACAAACTGGACATCTGGCCCTTGGCCCTCAGAGATGACACCTTCTCATCAAGTGAGTAAATGCTCACTCCCTTCTCCAAAGCAGCTAAAGCTGCCACCCAGATTAGGGTGGAAGAGAAAACTCAATAACTGAGATTGGAATAACAATGATCTTAGAACTAGAAACCCTGAAATACTGTCCTTCAATCCAGCATATAAACCTGCAGAAGTCCTGAGAAGTCAGAAAACCAAGAGAAGATCCATTTAACTATTAATCATCAGAGGTAAAACCTAAAGACAGATAGACATCAACTAGCTAGATGGGTATCAATTTACTCATCCTCTTCTGCTGATTCTGGGCTCTGACACCGACCATTTTAATTAAGTTTTCTCCTTATTGTTGCTGCCCCTCACTCAGAGGAGTGATGGACCACTGAGACTTTTCATAGAATCATGGCTTCCTTTGGAACTATCTGGCTTGTGTGACTGTGATTTGCTACCACTAGTAAACTCAGGGCATGTCCCTGGGTCACTGATTTGATATAGTCCTTCAACACCCCTCTGTTCTATGGATTTTTTTCCCAACCTCAAGCACAAGGTAGACTATTCATGTATTTCCTTATCTTGGCTACTGGCTCCTCCCTTAGTTCTTACCTTCATCCGTTAAACACAAGAAATTATGGGTCAATCCCAAACCTACCCATTGCGCCTGGCTTACTCCACTTGTTAAGAAGACAGTTTCTGAGTGACATGATACGATCCACCCACGGGTCTCCTTCCATGGTTTCTGTGTTGATATTAATAGCCAAATGAAGTTGCAAAACAGTTTCTTTAAATAACAAGGGAGAGGGCAACTAAAATGGGTGACATGCCAATTCAAGACTGCTGAAAAAAGCCAAAGCTGATGGGTTTCCTTTCTGGGGTAGGACAGAGTTTGTTTTTATTTTTGATGGAATCATTTTGCTTAATTACAAGATCACTTCTAGCTGTTTTAAACAAAAAAAAATAACACTTTTCAGTTAAACTAGGTTTCATTTTAATAGTTCCTTTATATCTGTTTTGAAGTAACTTTCATCTTGTGGCATATGGATTCGATTATATCATTCTAATTATTCTCCTTGTAAATACTAAAGGTTCTATGTTTCATTTCACTATCAAAAGTTTTATCTTTATAGATTTCCCAATTGTGACTCTTGCCTTTAAGAATATACATGCTTTTCATTTGCAAAAGCCAAAAAATTGTGAAACAAGCAGCAACAACTGGATCACTTCAAATTTCCAAGTTGCAAAGCTAGAGATAAACAGCCTAAACAGAGCTTTATGTCTGCTGCTTTTGCCCTAGGATTTGAGTGAGCCAAAGGAGGTTTTAGCTTGGCTCTATTTGCTTTCAGGTGGAAGGAGGGTGATTTCATTTTCTTTTGGCCATGTGTGTTTCAGCTAGTACATTTGACAGAAGTCTCATTTTGGCATATACTCTGCTCTATAAACAGAACTGATTTGTAGTTACTGTGCTCATCTGCAAAAGACTGGTTACCCAGATCTACTCACATGGTGAGCTGGATTATGAAGATCATTCACTGGACAAGTCAAAAGAACCATCCCCAAAGAGGTCTGTGGCACTGGGTGTGAATAGAAAGAAAAGCAAGAGCAACATGAAGAAGCTCCTATCTGGGCAGCAGACAGCTACAAAGGTCACACACACTGCTCAAAGCAAAGAACTGGACTATGTGCGGCAGGTTCAGCTTTTTCTATTCGTTGGACAGCTCACTGGATCTGGCTTCTGAACTAGGATGGGGTTATACTCTTTGTTCTACAGATTTTCTGTGTCATACACAATACTGTTTTTCTTGAAAAGCTCATTTTCATAAGTTACCTTACTTTGAGAAAGGAATTGTTTGAAGGAGTCTATCATTTATCTTTGAAAAAATCAGTAATATGTATATTTTTATGTATGATCACTGGCACTTCAAAAAAGAGCTTGCTCTGTCTTTTGCCCTTGGTTAGATTTTGAGGTTAGTTTTCCAGGTTGAGAAATAATGCTCTGATGCCTGAATCCCTCTGTGTCCATACTCTTTCTAAATATATGTAGACATATATAGCAAAATGTATTTTACTTGTATTTTAAGATTTGTCCACCATTCACACGATAGTGATACTACACAAATGACCTGAATTTAAGCTTCAAGTAGCTTCTGGGCATTTGTTTCATTAGGCACAGCACATATGTGACCTTGTCCCCTTCTCTTCCTTGATATGAAGCCACCCAGTCCCTCACCTCCACAGCTCTCTGCCAGCACTGCACTTCAGGAGACTAGCCAGATAGCCCACTAACTCTCCCTGCATGATCCCCCAAAGTTCAGAAAAAAAAACAAGGCTCTGACTACTGATTATCTTATGCCAATTGCCTAGGTAAGAGGGCACTTGGCCAAGCGCATGGTTTTTATGCTTGACCCTCAGTAGGAGGTCACAACAATCAGAAACGCTAAAGCAGGAGATAAAATCCAAATTTAAAGTCAAAAAAGCCATTTAGCAATGGGAAATTTTCTGGAAAAGAAGTTTCTAGTGCTACTGACTTTATAAGCAGGTCTGTTCTCACTGTTGATCTCTTTGAAAATCTTTGAAACCAGTTTTTTTTAAGGACAGACAACGAGATGAAAATATCACAGTACACAGCCAAAGATTAAATTGTATCTAAGATACCAAAATTTTTAAGGGCAGGGAGGGAGTAAACATTAGTGCCTCTTTGGTAAGCCTTCTAAAGACAGACTAACTAACTTTGGTAGTGACTGAATTATTAGAGTTTTATGGACTTTTCCACCCTCACAATATTCATATTTGAAAGACTTGAAGACAATTTGGAAATAGGATTATGGGTCTTTCAATAAATGATTTTGTAAGTAGAAGTAGCTTTCTTTTATTCAAATAGTTGCTTAACAAATTCTTGAAGCTCCATCACTGCATGGTTGGAAATGGAGCTGGTCTTGGCCACTGTGTTTGCTAGTGCCCATGTTATCTTTTCTAAAGATGTGGAACCTCTGTTGAGAAGAGAAATACTTAAGGAATAGATTTGGCACTAGAAGGATAACAAACAGAAACTCTTATTTCTGACCACTTTGGACCACACAAAAAGGTCTCTGCAGTTTGAGGCAGAAGGTTGAAATATATTGTAAATGAGTATTTGTATCCATGTTTTAAAAATTGAATTATATATATAGAGAGATATAATGTGTTCTAAAGCTTTATCTTTCTCTGCACCTTTATATTTGGCTCCAGGTCATATCTGATGCCTTGTACTTGTAAGAGAGGACGCAGTTACGTTTTAGAAACTCTCTCAGAATGGACAAGACACCTGGATTGATCAGATAACAAAGATTTCTGCCCCTCTTAGGCCTGATTCAAGGCCTAACAGAGGGGTAGGGGGAAAGGGTAGGGTACATGATGTGTTGCACTTTACTAGTCTAAGACAGATGAATGTGGAAAGGGTGATGACTCTTTGGAACTGGCAGGAATTTACCACAGGGAAGAGTCAGACTTTGGGCCAAAAATCCACTCAGTTGACTGGCCAGTGTCCTTTCAATGTGACCTGAGCTATTGGGAGAAGAAAGAATATTCCTTGGTCTTCACCATTCTTGTGAGAGAAGGATAGTTGCCTGCACTTGGGAACCTGGAGCACGTGCTCCATCTTTCACACCAGTTCTCTCACCTGTGATTGAGGTGCTCTTGCTACTGGGTGTCAGTATCCTCTAATTCTGGTTTGGGATATGTTGTGTAAAGTTTTGAAAATTAAAAATGTGTTTTTCTCTGTTAAAACTTATCATTGTACTAGAAGTTGGATCTTGGTCGGTACAGGTCCGCCTCTGCCTAAGGGTAGGTATTATTTCTTTTCAGTAAAGAGTTTGACACTGGGGTCTGTTGCCCAGGGCCTCCCATCTCTCAGCCATTTCTAAGTGAAGGCAGAAATATTAGTCACGTCTCTTCAGACAACTAAGGAAAGATAGCAAATCACTTAATTCCCTGGAACCTAAAAGAATAATAGATATTTAAATTTAACGGATATTTCCATAGTAAAAAAAAAAAAAAAAAAAAAGCATTGATCCACCTTTCATTTTATTTCATTCACTTTGGCCTGAAAATAGCTAATATGTGATTGCTTTCCAGTCATAATTCATTATAACAGGGACACAGGGACTGAGGTTCTTTTTTCCCCCATTTATCTCGTAATCTTTTGTAGAATTAAATACAAATATTTTATTGGGTGCCTCTGTAGCCTACAAACATTCCTACATAAGCCACTTTGCAAACCATCATAGCTGCAGTTTCCATGGGCCACTGAAGGCTGAAACACATGTATGCATACTTCAGAGGATAGATAATTCTGAACTATACCTGCTTCTCTGCTGGCACCCTGCTTGGCTGACTGCTGAGTCACAGTAAAGATTCTATACTCTGACTAATAGGCAAGCATGGCTTGCAGTGTTGGAAGCTCAGCCCTCAGTGCTAAGTGTTCTACAGTGAAGTACTTAGGGGATTTTCTTACCCCTTACCTCACTTGGGTGCTGAGAGCAGTCACAATTGGGATTAACCAAGGAAAAACTAGATACATCTCATTACTTGGTGGTACCTTTCTGCTTTCCCTTAGACTGGATATTGATTTGGGAGTGCCTTGGATATAACATTCTTATGCTGTCCTTGAGATTAATTTGTCAGCAGGCAAGAGAAGATTATGTAAACAGGCATAAGAATTAATATTTTCATGTTGTGAGGAAAACCATTATTTCAAAAATTTTTCAAAGAAACAATTTAACTTGAAATTTGTTTTGATGGGGTTTTATTTCTCACACTGGCTCTTGGCCTCCACTGGGCAGCAGGACCAGCCCCAGACGCTAGTGTTCTGTGCTCTTTTTGTAATCTTGAAATCTTTTGTTGCTCTAAATATAATTAAAATGGCAGAAACTTGTTTGTTGGAATACATGTGTGACTCTGGGTTTGTCTCTGCCTCTGCTTTCAGAAATATCCTTTGTGTGAAACACTGGCTTGATGATCTGCCAACTAACACTTGGCCACAGCCCATGTTGTGGCTGCAGGCTCAAGTTATTGTTAAAAGAGACCTAAGAAAAGCTGCTAATGTCCTTTTATCACCATTGTTAATTTGTTAAAACATAAAACATCTACAATTTCAGAAGAATGTCATCAGTATTGTTAATTAGTCCAGTTTATGTTCTGTCTTTATTGACATTAATTATTGATATCATGTTCCCTGGTCAATCATACTACATTTATTATCACATATTTTTTTTGTCTTTTTGAGACAGGGTCTCGCTGTACAGTTCTGGCTGGCCTTGAGCTCACTTTTGTGGCCCAGGCTAGTCTCGAACTCACACTAATCCTCCTGCCTCAGCCTCCCAAGTGCTGGGATTACAGGCGTGAGCCACTGTGCCCGGCCCTATTCTCACATATTTAAAAAAAAATTCATTGTACAGCTATAATGCATTTGCCCTGTGTTGGCCTTAGTTTAACCTGGGAACACCAAAATAGCAGAGGACCTGGATTAGGATACACAGAAGAATATTGGCACCTAATCACCTTTCATAATAAACTCCAGGCTAATCATTTAAGGGAATCCACAGAGAGCTCAAATGCTCATCCTCACATCGTTATACTTGCAGAATCATGAAATGGGAGCCTGAGTGCCCAGTCAAACCAAGCTATAGAGGAAGAATGGACACACTCACATCTTTCATTTTTCAAATGCCATATTATCCTCAACTATGCAGACAAAATCCAAGCCAGCGTTCTTTTCGGTTCTTCAGTTCAAATTCCTTCCCTGTGGTTTCTCGATGTGAATGCTTATGAAATCCCAAGTTAGATTTCTTGACGTGAGGCACAAGTCATTGATGAGATGTTAAAGATACAATAAATTGTAAAAATGCTTTCTATCTTTCATTGTCCTCACCTGTAAGGGATTGTTTCAAAGCCTTCTTTCTGGGCTGAGTTGGTAGGTAATTCAGTGAGAACATATGTAATACATCTAGAGTGCTATTTTACTTTTTTGGCTTTGTTCCTTGTTAAAATGTCAGAACCCCTAAGAGGGATCTCACATGAAGCCATATTTATCAATACTTACTTCAGACTGCATGGATTTCTCACATTTTTCTGAGATTAGATTACTGAAATGTGCATCTGTGTGGCTTAGAAAAGAAAGAGACTGTGTCTGTTCATGGATTTTATATGTATGTCAAAACTTGCCTCTGGAGGAGTTCCCAAAGTTCCTCTTCCTTTAATTCAGAAAATGACCTAAGTGTCACATTCTATTTGGCCTCACTCATACTTCAATTTCTGCCTCAAGAAGCAAGGTGGTTAGCATCCACCATTAGTTTTCCAAGACGGAACGAAGTACAGTTATCAGGAGACCACAGCACATAATAAGTTGAAAAGATCCTAGAGATAGGAAGGAGTAATGTATGTGGCCTGACGAGTCACTGCATGGCAATAGGTAGCGTGGTTGCTTTTTCTGTGCCTCAAATTCTCTACATAAAATGTGCACTGGAAGATATTAAGTAGATGAGATAGAAAGCGCCTTCCAATGAGAGTATCATGGTACAAAACACTACAATATTTTTCTTAATCATGACCTCCTTCAAAAAAAGGACTTTTGCCACCCCTACAACACAATTTTACAATTCCCATGTTTGTACTCAACAGGCTTTGAAAGAACAAATGGAGGCAGAGAATCAAAACAACATTAAGAACAACATTAAGTCTATGTAACACCTTCAATTCATTGATGGTTGTAGACATGGCTTAAAAGTGAAATAATTTGTTTATCTGCCAAGTAGAAAGATAAATAACAGTTAAATTAGTCCACTTCATGCATTGTGTGTACCTTCTTTGCATTGAGTCTATTAACACCTTTTTTCTAAACTAGACTGGGACTTCAACCTATCACACCCATCCTCAACCATTCTCCATTATTCCCTCTGAAGATTTGGCTAACATTGATTTACAATTGCTACAGTTAAGAGCTACAAGGAATTCTAGATATTGTCTACCCTGAATTTCTAATACCTTACACGAGAAACCTTGGCGAAAATGATTACTGAGTGATTTTGTGAACTAGAGCCTGTTTCAAGTGGCTAGCCCTACAATACCAGTTTCATGGCCCCTTTTTGTACCTACAGCAACATGCCAAGGTGTTGGGGCATCTGAGAACATCTTACTATTTCTGTTCATGCTATCTCTGAGACTCAATGAAAGAGCTTTCATCTATTGTGTGACCCGCATGTACAATGATTAAGAATCCACCCCAACCATAGAAACTCCATCTTCTACTGATTCACAAAGGTTTCCTGTATATGCTGGAGTGTTGTGAGAAGCAAAGAGGTGCTGAAGCCATGGTAGGGACTGTAAAAGCAATGAAAGACATTTAAAAGTCACTGAGGTATAAGAACTTGGCTTTCTGAATTGAAGCAGATATAAGCCACTTAAATCTCCCGGTTATCCTATCAAGTGTTATTGTGCTGTGTTGTGTTGTGTTGTGCTGTGTTGTGTTGTATTTTTCAGACCACAACATTCCCTCTTCCATTACCTTTTCATGGGTGGCTTTAAAGGAAAGGTCATTTGGAGATCTTGGTCGAGATTTTAATGTGCAAAGCTGCATATAAAACAAACTACTTTAAGTCAAGCCATGGAAACAGCCCTTTCCACACACCTCCTGGAGTCTCAGACTAGAAAACACGACAGCAGATCAGGCAGAAAGTATGAGAGGCACATCACCCACCACATGTACGATGACCCTTGTGCTCCGGGCAAATCTTTTTTGTGTGTGCACACAGTGGTAAAGTTGACTGATGTCAGTTGAACTATTATTGTAAAAGAATCCTATTGTCTTACTGGACTGTAGAGATCTCTTGCTTCACAGGCACAATATATAGTGCTCCCTTCATTCTATTCATTTGTATTTTGTTATTATTTTGTCTTTTTCCTGTTCAACAACTCTGTGCCCAGTACAAGAATAAGACAGAAATGACAAAAACACAGAAAATTATAATAGCATGTAGTGAGTGCTATGACAGGGTTGTTCAGGGTTACTTGAGTACCGCAGAAGGATGGCTACTCACTCTCTTTAGAAAGTCAAAGACAATCTTCTTATAGAAACAGATTGTGACCCAAGTTACATGAAGGTAAGGCTTGGGGTGGAGAGAAGAGCATTCTTCCACAGGTGAAAGCAGCCTTATAAAGGAAACTGTAAACATTTTAGTCTAAACGGATAGCTGAAGGCAGGTATGACTGAGGGATGAAGAAGGAAAAAGAAGCACAAACAAAGCCAACTAAAAAGTCGGCTTTTATCTCCACAGTGCTGGAAAGATATGGAAACCCTTGCGAGAATTTCAGTTTCCAGTGCATATTGAGACATATTTTCCCATCTAAACTTCATAACATCCTGAGGAGGCACGCAGACCGTTTGGAATGGGAGAAACTGAGGCTCATCAAACTGAAGAAATAGATTTCCCAAAAGCTGCTCGACAACAATTCATGGTTTTATGCCTCCTCATAGACTTTTATTGACATTAGTCTATAAAAAACCTCAGATTCTGGAAGTGCAGTTCTTGGAATGCATATACAAATGTCTCAATAATAACAACATACAGTGCCCAACTATCTTCACCTATAATGGCTTTTCTTGATGACAACTTTTGGCATGAGGCTCCAAAATAGCAAGAGGAATACCTCAGATAGGAGCAATAATATCATTTTATGGGGCAGTAGAGGCAGTGGAAAGTCACCTAAGTTGATATTCATTGGGTAGCAAGGCCTCACTCACTTATATAAACAAACAGGAAATCAGAGAAAATATGAGATGAGGCAGCATGCTATATTCCCAGAAGATGAAATATCTCACGTACTGAGAAGAAATTTTACACAAGAACATAGCTGGGCAAGCAACTAAAGCAGGCAGATTACCATGCATAGGAGTCATCAAAGAGTGTAGCTTCCGTTTTGAAATACTAAAAGGAAATGGAAACTAATAGTAAGATTTGGAAGTGAGTCTGATACAGGACTCATATCCTGTTAAGAAACACAATTTCATCTATAAAGCAGTCATCCTCAGCTTCCACAGGTGAAACATAATGGTCCTACATATGACAGATTCTCAAGGGAGTCACCAGGACCTTATGCAATTCCTTACAGATATCACTCAGCTCCTTTCTCTTCCACTTAAATATGAGGGCAAATGAGACTGACAGTAAGAGAGGAACTCCTATCATCAATATATTTCAATATTTAAAATATTATCAAAATTATTTGCCCCCTCTCACTCGATTACAGGAAACCAGTTGTGATAATTAAGGATTTTTGAATGAATCTGTAGCTTAATTAAATCGGGGATGTGGAAAGATATGGGAGCTATACCAAAATGTATTATGTAAGAATGTAATTGAGGATGAATCAGGGACTTCATCAAGTGCAGAATTAATAATTATGACAATAGTGAAATGTACTGATAACTTACTATGTCAGTAAATGCTAATCTTAACCTTATTACAATTAGTATGTGATATACTGCTCATATCAAATTGAGTTAAATTTCTCTACTTGTATAAATAAGGGAACTGATGCTCTTGTTCAACATTTTTCTGTCTCAGATCCCACAAGTAATCAAGCCTGAATTGAATGTCAGTTAAGTTTATTCCAAACCAAATGATCTGAAAGGCTTTGTATGAAAGGCTGATTTTCTTAAAGCCTTTTCAAAGAGACCAAAGAAAATAAAAAGTAGGTAATATAAAAAGGAACAAAGAAAGAGCTATGAAAAATGCAACTGTCTTCATAACCAGCTTCAAGATCAATAGTTTAAACGAAGGGGTGGGGGGATTCTTCAATGTAGCATATATGAGCTCATAATTTTCTCATAGCCACTTCTCCAAGCTTCAGATGATTTTCACTGGGAAAAATACTATCTTCCAAGGTTTGGTTTTGTTGTTGTTGTTTGTTTGATCGATTTTGCTTTATATTTTTTGTCTTTTTCTTCTGATACTCTTTTTTTTCTTCTGATACACTTGAGCCCCCCTTCTTTTTTCTACTTAGAGGTACTTGTAGCACATCAAGTAATAAAATATCCAAAGAATCTATGGCCATGTTTGCCTCTGAAGGCAAGGAAGAACAAAGAACATTGTAGCTGGAGCAGGTTTCTAGCGTTTGTCACTAAGAAGCAGATAAAGTCATGTAGGTCCCTTCTCCTTTTGAAGCTTCAGGTTCCCTAATTGTACAGCAGGAAAGATAAAAACTAGACTTACTCTGTGAGACTGTTGGATAATTGCATAATCTTACAATCTATGCCTACATTTTAGAGCCATGTATCCTAGAAATAACAGAGCTTGTTCTACTTTAAATGTCCAGCAATGTACTGGACATTTGTGCAGATCAACTACTGATTAATCTGTTCATTAACCAGTAGTATGTGGCTTATTTTACCAAAACAGTCTCCACTTTATAGCACAGCTTCTTTCCTGTTGCTTATATATACTCATCACTCTTACTGTCTATATTTCTATCATAGCTCATTGAACCATTCTTTACCTAGATTATATTGATATGGATTAAAGTTCCTGCCAGAGAAATCTTCTACACAGAATAAATATGGGCAATACTAGCAACTTTAAGAGGCTCTGAAGTGGAAGCATTTTGAGAATATATATATATATATATATATATATATATATATATATTATATATATATATATATATATATATATATATTACTGATGGGATAAATATTACTGGGAAAAAATTGATGAATGGTCTCCTTTTAGAATTGTAACTATATTTTGTCATGCTTCATTCATGTGGTTTTCTCTTAGGAAATGTCCTCCTCCATTTCTTTCCCAGACAGTCCTTCCTACCCATCTATATCATGCTTTGTATCTTGTAGCACTTTGACATCCACATTATATTCCACATTGATATCTATACTAGATTAACTTATTTATAATAATTTATAAAATTGTCATGGATTCAGTTTGCAAGCCAGAATAGGTCAAAGAACATGGAAAACAAGTAAGACAATTGAACTAAGGTACATTTTTAGACATATTGTGCTGGATTACAATGTTTTTTTTCTCTCTTTTTTCTCCTATTATCTCTTGGTTCATACTTTATATATTGTAGTTTATCATAGGAAAGAAGCTATACAATATTTAAGCTCACATGTCTGATTTACTTCACTTAACATTATGGTCTCAAATTGCATCCATTTTCATACATATGACTCAAGTTGGTTCTTCTTTATGCCAGAGTAATATTCCATCATATATCTTACCATACACCTTAAATGGCTCTCCAAAAAGATTTAAGTGCCTACTGCAACACAAAAATAGTATTTTAAAATTAATTCCTAAACCAGTATATTAGTAAAGACTGCAGAGAGACTGAAAGGAAATGAAACCAAGAACTTTGAAAAAATAGGTGCCAAAACCTAATCTTGCCCTGAGAATTTCACCAGATACTATGAAGTTCTGAATTTGTATTCTGATGACTGTAAGAAATAAGGAGGAAATGAAACAATTTCAGGGCTTGTGCCAGATTGAAACTTTATAGGAGACTTTTACATAAAGCTGGCTCAGTGTAAGGCTAAATAAGAATTAAACCTGTGCCACAGAAAAGGATAGCAAGGAAATCAACTGAGCTTGATGTTGCCACTGAGTTAAGAGGAAAGCAATAAATCTCACATTAAAATTTTTAATTGCAAGTAGTCTTCATATGGTTTGCAGTCTTAATTTAAAATACTTTAGAGGTGTGAAAAAACAAAAGCAGACGTTCAAAATGGTGATTCCCTTGGGCAATTGGCAAAAATATAACCTACAGAAGAATGAAACTTACTCAGCCTCAAAAATGCCTAATAGTCCAAACAAAGTGAGTACTTCAGAGTCAAAAGTTATAAAACACACAAAGTAAGACATCCTGAGTAAAAACCTGCAGAATAAAACACATAGGAATCACACCCATGGAACTCAGAATGTAGAGCCATCATTTATAGAACATGAAATTAATTTTATTAAATATGATTATAGAAATTTTAAATAATTGATATATAGATAACAAACAAGAGATTATAAAGAACAACCAATATTTGAAAAAGAGCGAAATAAAATGTCTAGAACTAAAAAATATGATAGTGGAACAAAAATATCTATATAATGAAATTATATACAGCTGAAGAAATACGGAAATGAAAGATGAATGAAAACACATAGTTTGTAACATACCACTAAGATGTACTAAAATAGAAAATATAACATGTTAGATATATAATGGTAGATAAGTCAAATTTAACACACATGTACTAGAAGTTCCAAAGCAATCAGTATGGGATAGAGACAATATTAAAAAAAATGACTGAGAATTTTTCAACGTTTTTCAACATATTCACTTTAAAACCTAGGATATTGAAAATTTCCATATGTACAAATAAAACAAATGACACCAGACATTTAATAATTCTTTGACAAAACCCTAAAGAAAAATAGAATGCTATAAAATAATAACTAAAATTAGAGGAAGATGACAAAACAAGTCATGTACAAAAAGGATTTTATGTAGTTAATTTACTAGTAATAGTAAAAATAGCAGGGTACAGTGAAAATATCTTTAAAATACTAAGAAAATCTTATACCCAGCAAAGTTATCCTTCAAGAAAGTTAAAATAAACACCTATTTATTTAGCACCAGGCTATAGCATATTTTGTATGATGCACTTCACAGAGAAGAAAAATTATCCTGGATGGAAAATTTAAGATGTAAGTTGTACCAGTGAGCAAAGTATTTACAAACATGGAGGTAAATCTAAATACCCTCTGACTATATACACTAAACTAATATTAATAGCTAACCTATGGGAAAACAACAAGCTAAATTACGAAATTAGACAAAAATTTGCATGTCGATATGAATCACTAGAGTCAAAAATTTGAAGATCCTTATATTGGAAGAAGATAAAGGTATGTATTAACTTAATTTTTGTACTTAAATTATTCTAATTTATACATAAATATTGTGTTAATGGGGTATCATTTAATGTTTCAATAATGTATACACTGCAGCTTTCATACTGAAAAGTTCAAAGTTCCTCTTCACTAGCGTTTCGAAACAGTATATTATTATTTTTGATAAGCACCCTACTGTGTAAAAGTACACCAGGTTTCTTGTTCCTATATAACTGCACCTTAGTATGCATTAATCGAACTTTCATCATCCTTCCTTTTACCTTATTCCCTCAACTTCTAATAACCACAATTCTACTCTCAACTAGTAAGAAATCAATGTTTTTTGAATCTACGTATGAGTGACAACATGGAGTATTTGTCTTTTCACATTTAGATTATTTCACTTATCATAATGATACCAGTACCAACCACATTGGCACAGATGATTGAATACTATTTTTATGCCAGAATAAAATTTTCTTTTCTTATCCAGTCTTCAAATGATGAACACTAAAGACATCTCTGACATAATTATTTTATTTCTTTTAGATAAGTATGCATGAAAAGTATCACTGAATCATATGTTATCTGTACCTTTAAATTTTTTAAAAACCCCACTCCAGTAAAAATGACTTATTTTAGAGAGACAAAAGATAAAAAGTATGGGTAAGCCTATAGAGAATTAGAGACATTTGCACCTTGGTAGTGTGAATTACATTACTAGAATGATTACTATAAACAGTATGGTCTTTCCTACTAATAGAAGTAAATGTGTTTAACATGACTGAGAATTGTACATTAAATAAATACATGAAACACATGGTACTTCATTAATATGACTTTAATAAATAATAATAAATCTTTAAAATAAAGGGAAAATTGGGCTTGTCAGATAGCTCAGTAGACTAAAATACCTGATTAGGCAGAGGCCAGTGAGTGGGGTTCAATCCCCAGCATTCTGTGCCTGTCCCACTCCCTGGGGCATGCTGAGATGGCGATTGACACTGGATGTGGTGGCATGCACCTGTAATCCCAGCATCTGGGAAGCTAAAAACAGGAGAATCACTATGAGTTCAATGTATATAGGGAGACCCTCTATTCTGTAAAATACAAAATACTATAATATAAAAATAAAATAAAGTGAAAATAAAAATATAAGAAAATAAAATTGATGTTTTAAAATTGCTATGTTTTTATTTATTTACTGGATACAGGGTCTTACTGCTCAGTTTAGACTCAAGAGTGATCTTGTCTTAACCTCCTCAGTGCTGGGATTACAAGTGTGTGCACCCGATTTCAGGACAGTACCGCATTTAGTACCAGACCTTGAAATTGGAGCTTTGCACCTTCTAGTCAGGCACTTTAGAGCACTGAGCTATATCCCCAGTCAAAAACCTGACATTTTAAAACAGCTTTTTTAGGTTGAAACTCTCACTGCTAGAAAACTAGATCAACCAAACCCCAATGCTCAGAGCTGGCCAAATAGCTTAGCTAGTTAAAGTGCCTACAAGCAGACACAAGGGCCGGGGATTTGATCCCCAGGCCTGCCATGCCGGCCCTGCCCCCCGTGGTGCTCTGAGATGGCAATTGAGATTGGGCATGGTGGCATGCCCCTGTTTTCCCAGCTCTAAGAAACTGAAAACAGTCGGATCGTTACAAGTCCGATCTAGTAGTGAGACTGTGAACACCCTGTAGACACTTACCTAAAATAAAATTTAAAAAACTAAGATCTTACAAAGATGGAAATTATAATGAAAACAGTAGAAATTAATGCAGTTGACGCTAAAAGATCAATACAATCAACGAATTGAAAAGTTGATTCTTTAAAAAGAAATATTAAATTGATAAACCATTAGCCAAACTCAGCAAAAAGAGAAAAGAAAGAAACGCAATTTCCAGCAATTAAGAATGAAAAATTGGGCCAGGGAGATAGCGCAGTAGAATAAGTACTTGCTTGGCAAGTGCAGGATCCTGAGTTCAATCCCAGTAATGCAAAAATAAGGAATGAAAAGGGGGAAAGAATAATAGATCCAATAGAAATACAGAACATCAGTACCTAATATGAGAACCTATATTATTATAAGATCGAAAACACAGAAGAAATGGTCAGATTCTTATATACAGTCAAATAGCCAACACTAAATCAAAATATAAAAATAAAAATTCTAAATAACCTAATATCAGCCAAAACTGGAAAAATATAATTAAAAATTTGCAAATATAGAAAATCCCAGGCTGAGATGAACTAACATCTGAATCCTATGAGAAATTTAGAGTGCAAATAATGCCAACAAGGCTAAAATGCTTTAAGGAAATCAAAAGAGAAGCAATACTTCCTGAATCATATCTGGAGGCAAATATTATGTTTATTCCAAAACCAAAGAAAAATATGACCAAAAATAGAAAAGTACAGGCTAATCTCTCTAATGAATACAGAGGCAAAAATCCCCAATAAGATGCTGGCAAACAGAAAGCGACAAATCATCAAGAAGATTACACACCACGAATCAGTTTGATTCATCCTAGGAATGAAGGGATGGTTCAACATATGCAAAACAATAAATGTAATATACCATATTAACAGAATCAAAGACCAAAACCACATGACTATCTCAATAGTTGCAGAAAAAAGAATTTGACAAAATCCAACATCATTCATGTTATAAAGCCTACAGAAAATTGAAGCATTGTCTTTCTTTTAATCTGATAAAAACTATTACAAAGGAACAGCGCACATAAAATCAAAAGTGAAAACTTTCATTCTAAATTCAGGAACGAGACAAAGATGTCAACTATCAACTCTTCTATTCAGTATAGCTCTGAAAACATTATTCAGAATTATTAGACAAGAGAAATAAAAGGAATAAGGTTAGGAAAGTATGACGTTCAGTTATCATATGCATGTGACATGATGCTGTACATAGAAGAGTTCAGAAGCTTCATCAAAAAGATATATAGATTTAATAACCAAATTCAGTATAGTAGAGCTGCATACAAAGTCAACAGTCAAAAATCAAGCATTCTTACACAGGAGCAAAAATATCACAGAAAGATAACATTTTTTTTTTTTGACAGGACCCAGGTTTGAACTCACGACCTTGCACTTGCCAAGCAGGCACGTGTGCCACTGAGCTATCTCCCTAGCCCCTTACAGAAAGATAACTTAAGGACAGCACAGCCTTTACAATATCATCCAAAAATTAAATATTTAGAAATTAATATTTAAAAGGTTATAAAAGTTTTGCAGTGAAAAGTGTGATACCTTAAAAGCAGAGATTAAAAGAGGTTATCACAGCACCACTGAGGCATGCGGGAGTGACTTGTCTTCCATGTGGCCTGTCCAACAGACAGACCTCCCTAGCCTCCAGAGCGGAACTCATGGGAGAGACTTGGTCTTCCACGCAGCCCAAGTGACCGACCAAGCTCCCCATCCTCCAGCGCCACTGAGCTGCCTGGGAGCTAATTCCTGTTCTACACAGCCAGCCAGACCTCCATCTTCTGTGCACCCATCCCTCCCAGGTACATCAAAATGAGGTAATTAGGACCTAAGTGAACTATATTAAATACAAACTCTATTTAATATTAGCTGAGCAACACCGACATAATGTTTGCTCTTATTGTGTAAAATACAAACTCAATAGTTACAAAAGTTTGTCAACTGCTAAATGTCACTACCCAATATTAGTATTCCTAACTGTAGTTCTGCAAATACAGAAGTATAACTGCTTTAACCATATAATCTCTTTTGGGTAAGAATTATGCTAAAGGCATAATTGGACCAAGCTGTGCACCAAAGGCCAGAGGACAGTGCTCTATACAATGGCAAAGAGAAGGAGCAAAATGCAGTCTCAGGACCCAAGTCCACCCCGCAAAAATGTAGTGGACACCAACAAAGAAGAAAATGTGAGTCACCCAGCTGTGTCTGAAGTAAAGAAACAACTGCAAAAAGTTATAGAGCGAATCAGATCAGAAATAATCTCTGAAGCAAAAAAGAAACCTCTGAGTTAACAGCACCTGAAGTAAACAAACATCTGCAGATAGGTATAAAGGAAATCAGATCAGAGATTATCTCCGAAGCATAAAAGAAATCCGTGAATTAATAACATCTGAAGTAAAGAGACAGCTGCAGAATGGTAAAGAGGTAATCAGATACAAAATAATTTCAGAAGTAAAAAAAAATAAAGGAAAACCATAATGAAAGAATTGGTAACTGCTTCTGAAAAAAAACTGATAAAAAATTGAAAGGGATTAGAGAAACTGGACTCTTTGAATGAGCGACATAGGAAAGATAGATCACATGAAGCAGACTGAAAGAGATACACAGGAACTTAATACCTCAGTGACAACCTGGCAATGCCATGTGAATGAAAGTAAAGACAGAGTTTGAGATCTTGAAGATACTGATGCAGCTAGTGAAATGATAAGAAGGAATCTCGTAAAAACAACAAGGATGCAGGAAAAAATCATTCAACATCTACAAGATGATGCAAAGATGAACATGAGGTTACTTGGCATCAATGAGAAAGGAGAGAATGCAAATGACATAAGAATATGGACATAAGTATTAGCAAAAAAATTCCCAAATATGAGGAAGCAATATGGCAGTCAAGTGACAAAAGCATATAGAACTCCAAATAACACAAACCCAATTTTAAAAGTGCCCAGACATATAACAGTCAAGATCCCAGAAATCTAGCACAAGAATTACATATTAAAAGCCACTGGAGAAAAAAAAGAGATCACATTTAAAGGAAAACCCAACAGAATGATGGCAGATTTCTCTTCACAAACCATGAAGTCAAGAAGAGTGTGGATCAGAGTTCTTCGAGTCCTTCATGAAAACAAATTCTAGCCCACACTGCTATATCCTGAAAACTCTCTTTCAAGTTTGATGTTAAAGTCAAATACTTCCATGACAAAGAATAAATAAGATTTTCATGATGACAAAGCCAACCCTACAACAGACTACTAAAAGATATTCTAGAGAAGGACCAAAATGACCAGAACTTTAAAGTTAGAATGGAAATAACTGACACAACAGGACTATATTAAACACTGGGGATAAAGGGGTAAGCAATACCAAGTAAAAAACATGGCAAGCATAAATCATTACACCTCAGTTATAACCATCAAGGTAAATGGTCTCAATTCATCAATTAAAAGAAATACACTGGCACAGTAGATTAGGAAGGAAAGCCAAACAATATGCTGTATACAAGAAACACTTAACTCATAAAGAAATGCATAGGCTGAAAGCCAAATGATGGAAAACAGCACTACAGGTTCCAATACCTCAGAAAAAAAGCAGAGATAGGAATACTCTCTCAGAGAGTCTCAACTTCAAACCGAGATTGATCAAATGAGATAAAGAAGACCACTATACACTGATTAGAGGGAAAATACAAGAGGAAGAGGCGACACTCATAAATATGTATACACCCAACATGGAACACCAAGCCATATAAGAAAAATCTTAATGGACAGGAAAACTCTAAAATCCAATACAACAATCCTAATAGGAGACACTCCATTAACCCAAAAAGATAGGTCAAGCAGATAAAAAGTTACCATAGAAAAACAGGACAGAATCAGTACTTGGAGGAGATGGACTTAATGGACATATATGGAGTGTTCCATCCAGCCACTTCTGTATACACATTTTTTTCAGCTGCTCATGGGACATTTCTAAAATAGACCACATATTAGTACATAGGTCATGCTTAAGTATATGCAAGAAAACTCAAATTATCACATGCATATTATCTGATCACAGTGCAGTGCAACTGGAAATAAATGACAAAAGAAACTACAAGAGCTCCAACATGGAAATTAAACAACACTCTTCTCAACAACCAGTGGGTTACAGATGAAATTAAAGAAATAAAACAGTATCTTGAATTTAATCAAAATTCAAACACAACTTACTGGAATTTTTGGGATGCAATGAAAGCAGTTTGTAGAGGGAAATTTATAGCTCTGAACTCACACATTAAGAAAACAGAATTGGAACACATAAATACACTCTTGGAGCACCTAAACCAACTAGAAATGTAAGAGCAAGCGAAATCCAAAACCCAAAGATGGGAGGAAATTATAAAATTAGAGCAGAAATCAATTCAATTGAGACAAGTAAAACATTACAAAGAATTAATGAATCAAAAGCTAATTCTTTGAAAAACTAAATAAAATTGATAAGCACCTAGCTAACCTTACCAAAATAGGAAGGAAAAAACTCAAATTCAATCAATAAGTACTGAAAAGGGCAAAATTACTACAGGCCAAGTGGAGCTTCAGAAGGTCATGCATTGCTACTTTCAGAACCTTTACTCTCACAGATTTGAAGACATAGATGAAAGGGACGGATTCTTAGAAAGGTACAATATACCAAAACTGAATTAAGAAGACATAAGAATACTCAATAACCCAATAACACCCAATGGAATGCAAATGTAATAAAAAGCTTACCGACAAAGAAAACTGCAGGTCCTGATCGAATAACAGCTGAATCCAACAAGAAATTTACAGAACATATAACTCGAATAATCCTCAAAATATTCAATGAAATTAAAAAGGAAACTTCCCTCCCAAAATCATTCCTGGAAGCAACTATTATATTGATACACAAACCAGAGAAAGATTCAAATAAAAAAGAGAACCACAGGCCAATCTCTCTCATGAACATACATGCAAAAATCCTCAATAAAATCCTTGAAAATTGAATACTGCAAATGATTAAGAAGATAGTACATCATGAACACTGGATTCATTCCAGGGATGCAAGCATATGTAAATGTATGCAAATCTATGAACATAATACATAATATCAATAGAGCAAGAACCACATGATCATCTCAACCGATGCAGAAAAGGCTTTGACAAAGTCCAACACACATTCATTTTCAAAGTCCTACAGCAAATTGAAATAGATGGCCTCTACTTCAGTCTGATAAAAGCTGTCTATGGAAACCCAATAGCTAAAATAATTCCAAGTGGGGAAACAACTTTTACGTACTCTGAGATCCGGTACAAGACAAGGATGTCCTCTATCACTGCTCCTACTAAATATAGTCCTGGAATTATTAGCTATAGCCATTAGACAAGAGAGACAAATAAAATGAATAAGAATAGGTAATGGAGAAGTTAATATATAATTATTTGCAGATAACATGATAGTCTACTGGGAAGATCCAAAAAACTCCGCCAAGAAGCTAATAGAATTAATATGCAAATTCAGTAGTATAGCAAGATACAAAGTCAACACTCAAAAGTCAATAGCATTCCTCTACACAGAAAACAAACTCACTCAGAGAGAAATTAGATAAACAATTCCTTTTATAATAGCACTGCAGAAAATGGAATACTTAGAAATTAGTCTAACTAAAAGATCTTTTCAATGAAAACTACCGTACTTTGAAAGAAGAGATTGTAGAGGATTTGAGAAAATGGAGATATTCTCTGCTCCTGGATAGGAGGAATCAACATTGCGAAAACAGCCATACTTCCTAAATTGATATATAGCTTTAATGCAATCCTTAACAAAATACCATCAACATACCTTGCAGACCTAAAGAAGTCATTTATAAAATTGATTTGCAAGCAAAAAAAAAAAAAAAAAAAGACATAGAATAGTAACAACAGTCCTGGGCAATGAATTGCCCAATAAGGCTGGAGGTGTTACAATTACTGACCTAAAATTAAACTACAAGTTCACAGTGATAAAATCAGTATGGTATTGGCAAAGATTAGATCTGAGGATCGGTGGAATAGGTTAGAAGATGCAGAAACAAATACAAATACAGCCACATTGTCTTCAAGAATGGGACCAAACGTGTACTGGTAGAAAGATAGCCTCTTTAAAATAATGCTGGAAAATCTGGCTCTCTACATGTCAATAACTAAAAGTAGATGCTAGTCTGTCACCAGGCACTAA
The DNA here is from genome assembly GCA_004027025.1 of Myocastor coypus. NCBI lineage: Eukaryota > Metazoa > Chordata > Mammalia > Rodentia > Myocastoridae > Myocastor > Myocastor coypus. The sequence goes on along the minus strand of PVJA010007205.1, from coordinate 11,798 downwards.
ACTAAATTAAAAATGGATCAAAGATCTAAATATTAAAACAGAAACAATAAATTTCCAGGAGTAGAAAGTAGGAGGAAATCTTAAAGATGTCAGTGTAGGCAAATACATCATGGACAAAAATCAAAATGCCTGTGTAACACTTGAAAGAATCAACAACTGCTGCAATTTTATATATATGCTTAGGTGTAACAATTTTTTGATCACATTTTATAGGGCTTTATTAAAATATCAATGGTTGAAGGAAAATACCAGTTCCATTTTAAGTCTAAGGCATTTGATATTCAGAAAGATAGAGATGTTAAGCTGAAATACCTGTGTAATAGAGTAATAGTGTCAGTGAACTTCTGTTCTGGACACTTAAAAACTTATATTTGCAGAACAAAAATTAGAGAAAAAGAAAGGCTATAAGAGTAGCAAATATTTTGGTCCTAGCTCTTCAAGGTGAATGAAGACTGAGGACATAAAAGAACCTGTGCTGTAACATCCTTTGGACACTTCAGTGGTGTCCCATATTTTCTGCTCAAAGAGATTATGGGGCCACAGAGAAAAGGATTCAATAATCTATAGTGTGCCTAAGGGGAGTCTCCTAGAGAGAAAACATGCTCTCAGGCTTTCATAGAGAACAAACTTGTGAAGCAATGGCCATGATTCTTCCAGACAGCTGATACTGACAAAAGTTGTACAAAACACTGGACATGGTTTCAAGGTAAATTCTGAGGGGATTTGACTGACATTGTCAGATCCAAAAATTACATGTTTTGTTATACAGTTCTCACTTTAAGTTGGACTGAACCACACAGAAGAAAATTTTAACCACGAAACATAACAAGTAAAGCCAAATTAGCATGTTGAGCTATAAACGACTCAAGCCAACAGCTTCTGACATTTCCAGCTCTGCCAATAACCCACTATTACTATGGAATATTACTCTATGTATACAACTACTTTCTCTTAGTTCAATGACCAAAAAACAATATTTGTACCAATAGTATTTAGAAAATATATCATGTTTACATCTTGTACTCTGATCAACTACTATGAAGACAACAATATACATTGTATTAATTACTGTGTCTGTCCTACTAATGTTTTGAAACTCTCAATGTTCTTTCTTATTAAAAGTAATAAAAAAAGCTGGGCGTGGTGGCGCACGCCTGTAATCCCAGCACTCGGGAGGCTGAGGCAGGAGGATTGGTGCGAGTTTGAGACCAGCCTGGGCTACAAAAGTGAGCTGAAGGCCAGCCTCAACTGCATAGCGAGACCCTGTCTCCAAAAGACAGAAGAAAAAAGTAATAAAAAAGAAAAATAGATAAAAAAGAGGTTATCAGAAAATTGAAAAATATCTCTTGCTCATGGATGAAGTTCAGATGTGGTAGTGAATGCTTGTAATTCCAGCACTAGGGAGGCAGAAATCAGGAGGATCACTACAAGTCCAAGCTGTGTAGTGAGACCCTGAAAAGAAAATACACTTATACTGATCATTTCTATATCTTTGAAGGAATATCCACTCAGTTTCTTTTTTTCCTTTTCAAGTTGTTTCACATATCTTTTCATAAATAGTTATCCTTTAGTATATTTGGAACATAAACTCCTTAAATAACTTGTAAAATTTTTCCGCACTTTTGGATGTCTCTTCACTTTTTCTAATGATATCATTTGAACTTCAAAACCTTTCTTTTGCAACATATCCACCCAGCTATTATTTATTTTGTTTGCTTTGTCTCTAGAAACTTTCTTTCTTTCCTTCTTTCTTTCTTTCTTTCTTTCTTTCTTTCTTTCTTTCTTTTCTTTTCTTTTCTTTCATATTTAGTACAGGTTATAGTAGGTCTACAGGGTCTTACTATACAGGTTGGACTCTGGTGATCCTCCTTTCAGCCTCCCAAGTGCTACAATTACAGGTGCACCCCACCATACCCAGTGTCAGTCATTATCTCAGCACGCCCTGGGGGCAGTGCTGGCATGGCACACCTGCTATGGAACCCCCGGTCACTATGCCTGTCTAAACAGTAGAGATATTTTATTAAAGAACAAAAGAAAAGTTAAAAAATGGGAAAAAGAGAATTTCTGAAACACAGTAATGAGAATTCAATAATAGTGGTTATATTGTACATTGTTGTCTTCTAATTAGTTTTTCTGAAGACATTTCCAAGAAGCTATTGTCTAAACCAAGGTCCAAAAGATATATGGATACACTTTCTTATAGAAAATTTTACAGTTTTAACTATTACACTTAGTCTTTTATGAATGTTCATTATTTTGTATATATGTTGTGTGAGGCAGAGATCAAGCTTCATCTTCATACTGATACGTGGTTCCTTCAGTACCATGTGCTGAAAAGGTATTCTTTCCTCCACTGAACTTTCTGTTACATTTGGCAAAGATCAGTGGACACTAAATGTTTGTTTTCCTTTTGCAATACTTTCTGTCTATGTATGGGTCCTTGAGGTTCCATATGAATTTTAGAATCAGCTTATCAGTTTTAAGAAAAATGAAAAACCAAGGTTTGATAAGGATTTCCTTAGATTTGTTGCTCAATTCTGGAGACATTGTTCTCCTAACAATCTATGTCTTTCAATCCATAAGCATGAGACATATTTTCATTTACTTTGATCTTTAATTCCGTCCACAGTGTTTGTACTTTTCAGTGTATATGACCTGAACTTCCCTTTTTAAACTTATTCCTAAGTATTGTTTCTCTTCTTCCTGCTATTGTAATTGTAATCACTTTGGATTTTACTATTGGTCTCAAGTGATAGTTTGAAATTTTTCTATCTTTACTATATATTAAAAAACAATAACTGTAATTAGTGTGATTAAATTCAGGTTTGATTTCTTTTTCAAAATTACTCCACATGTTCCAACCTTAAGCTACAGTACATCTGGCTATCTTCTTGTCATCGGAGCCGTCATTGGCATTCATGCCCTATACTCAGTAATCTACTAGGGATTGCAAAACAGTAACATTCCCATTTGATCTTTCATCACACACTAGTTGGCATGTTACTGCAAAGAGAAAAGTTTCTTTATTAAATATTTGATTACTCACTGAAAAGTTTATATACCAAAATCTCTCTGTTTTTAAATTTAAGTATTAAGGGAAATTGTTCCTTTCTGCAGGTAAAGTAATTACAGGGCACTTATATGGAAAACACTCGGAATATCAACAGAAGGGCATACCTCCTTCATCATATCCATATCGTCAGTAACTGGCTTTAAACTGAGACTAAAACTCAAAACTTCACCTTATAAATCCTATATTTTTCGTTATATTCATAATGAGGGTTTGTCCCACCCACTTGCTCAAACCTCTACCCTTTACAACACCTAGTTTATACATAAAGCAGACCTAGATATTATCCTTATCACTTTGTGTTTTAATTCCACAGATATTTATTTATCACTTAATCTCACTTTTGTTACTTGAAACTAAGGAGTAAAATATGTCTATTGACTGCAGCAATTCATGTATTATTATTAATGCCTGAGACAATTCTATTAGAGATTTTGGCTGTCTGCAGTATAATAAGCACTATTTTGATGCCTACAAATATCTTCATTCAGTTTAATAGGAAATATGTATGCTTTCATAATCTTTCGTTTAGATAATATGCAATTTGTTATCATCAGCAAATGATATTATATTTTGAATTAAAATAAATAAATAAGAAATGAAGTTGGCTTTTATTATATAACTTATTTTATCTTAGATTTATTCCAAAAACTGAAATGCTATCCACTCTGTCTGGATGGTATTTCATTAAATGTGCTAGGCATAGAGTCAAAATGAGAACAGTCATTTACTGACTCATGCATTCAAAAAATTTTCATCTAGATCAGCTATGTGCCTGGTTTTGTGATGGCTGCTAAGGAATCAAAATGTATGAAATATTGGCTTAAGAAGTTCATCAGCCCAGTAAATTGTAATGTAGTCAGGGCTGTGTGAAAGGGAAGCACAAAGTACTGTCCAGAAATAACTGGGAAGAAAAGGTTATCAGGCAAGTGGCACTGGGTTCGTCTGATGTAGTGTTCAAAGACCGTTTGCTACAAAATATTTATTAATTTATTCATTTATTTATTAATGCCGAATAGGTCAAAATGTTTAAGCCTGATGCCAAGCCTACTTACTGGAACTTGTCCTGTCTACCTCTAAAGTGTTTTGTTGACACAGGCGAGAGGGTGTGGTATTCCCATTTGGGAGATTAAGAAAATATGTTGCCTCTTGAGTATCTATCCAAAAAAAAAAAAAAAAAAGGCAATAAGACTTAGAGAGAAGTATGAAGAAGTTGGAAGTACAACTCAGAGAGGAAAATACCCCTAAAAGGAGCGGCATCCTTAAAAGTAGTTATGAGCACGGAAAACCTGCCACACAAAACTTGGTTTCTTGATTAGATTAACAGTAGAAAAGGGATCAGTAAGATTTTTAGAGAACAATTTTCCTGCAACCTTTTTTTCTCCATCAGACAGATAAGATTTCTGCAAGTTACATTATGTCAAAATACCTTTTATGATTAGCTTTCTTGCTTCCACATGTTCAGGTCACATAATGGAATAGTCCTCGTTGGCAAATTAATTTGTTTCTTATAATTCCTCCATTTTTCTTCTCCTTTATCTTTCACTTTTTCTTTTTTGCTGTTTACCCCTACTTTCTTCTCTTTGTTGTCTGCTCTCTTACTTTTATTTCTTCTGTGTTTTTCTTATTTCCATCTATTCTGACCCTATTTTATGTATTTGTTACTTTCTCTTCTCTTGACATTCTTTCTCATTTCTACTGCCCCATTCATCATCCCTCTTTCCCATTTGGTTTCTTTTAACTCTCTCAAATCTCAGTACGTCTCTCATTTCTCTTAACCTTATTCTTGAGCTCTCCCAGTTATTCCTTTTAATCTTTAGCCAATTCTTGCTATTCTGCCTATACAAAATCATCTAAACAATGTGGTTAGACAGAAATTGTGCAACAGTCAGTATTTATTTCAAATTAATCTCAAACTGCCTCAAATATTCCAAGTCAACAAACACTTACAAAGAAGCTTCAACCCATCACATATTGTTTGATTTAATTGTGCACAATTTCACTGACTTTTGAAAAAACTTTGCAAAAAAAGAAGGGATGTTTTTACCATTTTACTAATAAGGAAAAGGAAATGAGAGATGAGGATCAGGGGGAAGAGGAACAGAACCAAAATCACGTAATAGGGAGGGGCAGATTTATGATCTGTGCCTGATTCCAAGCCACATGTTATTCACAGTTTACTGGACCTCCATGATTAATATCTGTCCCAAAGCCATGTCAGAGAGCTGAAGTAGAAGGTAGATGTGAGAGGTTGGATAAAGGAAAGGGATACCCAAGTGATAAAAGCCCCAGTTTCTCCCTGTCTGATTTTCTACCCCAAATTTTCAACACTTATGACTTCAGTCTCAGACTTCATCATTTTCTGATCCAGTCTTGGCTACAGAAGAAAGAAGTTGCATTCCTTAGATCTGGAGCCTGCTACTACACTGGGTGACTACTCGGTCCCTCCCACTTTTGGCTCGCCTCTTTTGTTGCTAGCTTATTCTGACAAGTGTTGCTTGAGAAGTGAGTTGTACAGAAGTGAGTTGTACATGTCAGTGTAGCCCACAAGATTCAATATTATATCCCTTACTCTATGCTTATCCAGTCCATAAGCTTGATTTCATACCTGATTATCGTGCCTAATACAGCTCTAGATCTTGGACTCTGAACACATTTTTGAAGCCACTTCTATCCTCAGTTTTCCCCTTCTGAGGACAGGTTCCATTCCTGTGCTACCTACTCTTCCCATCCATTAACCATACTGAAAGTCGTATGACTGACCATGAAATGGAGAAGTGGCCCACAATTATCCCCAGTCCTTTTTGCCATTGCTGAGCTTCCTATATCTATTGGAAAGCAGTGATAATGGTGTTTACCATAACTCCAGCCAGAATGGCCTTTCTTGAGTTTTTTTTTTTTTTTTCGCCCATAGGACCATGTCACTAAATTCTTAGAAATTCTGGCATTTTTATAGCTGATTCATAAAGTACATTTTAACTGCAAATGGAGGTCTGAGCCTCCCCATCACATCTTATTTTGTTTCTGCAGCTACAATCCAGGCCAGAATTAATTAGGTGGTACACGTTTCTCAGGTACAGCATAACCTTTTCACAGAGAACTCTGAGTGACAGATTCTAATTTATAAGCTTTATTCTGGTACGTAGACAAACAGTGCCATGATCAGATTGTATCCTTTGAAGGTTATAGCATTTAGACCCCAAAGCTCTTAATTTTATTGGAAAATTAGAGAAAAAATGTCATACAAATATTTCATTTTGAAGCCTAATGATTCTGACACACACACCTCTCACTGAAATTATTGCAACATACCCACTTGTACCATAACCTTAAAATAAGTTTCAGGAGGGCCCAAGTCTCTGCTATGTCTACTTTTGACGTCAGAAAAAGAAGAAGGAGAAGAAGAAAAAGAAGAAGAAGAAGAAGAAGAAGAAAAAGAAGAAGAAGAAGAAGAAGAAGAAGAAGAAGAAGAAGAAGAAGAAGAAGAAGAAGAAGAAGAAGAAGAAGAAGAAGAAGATTTCTTCCCCTATGATGCTTCATAGAATATAACACTGGTGTGTCACGTCCTTTTTTTTTTTTTCTTGTTTCAGAACTTTTCGATGGGTCATAGATGTAAGTTTTAGTACAGTCAGTGTAAACCCAAAAGCATTCTTACAAATATGAGGTAATTGAGACTTATTTCTAACCCATTGTCCCCTACTGTGCAAATTGGCAGAAATAACTGTGATCATTCAAGCCTAGATGGAGAAATTGCTGCCTGAAATGTAAGGAAGGAAAGGAACTTGAAAAGCAGAGTAGTACATAGAGTATGGTAAGCAAGGCAAGAGAAATAGGGGGCCCAAGACAGCCAGTGGAAAGTACTCCAATTGAAAAACTTAAGATTGTTGTAAAGATGAAGGAAAATGTTACCAAAAGGAATGAAATAATTTAATAAGAATTAAGTGGAACAAAAAAAAGAATTAAGTGGAACAGGTATCTCAGAAAGACGTGAGTTGGAAGAAGCATGGGCAATGGCCACACAAAACCATAGTATTCATCTTGAAATGTGGCGAGTTGTCAAAGAAACAGTTGTAGCCAGAATTGCTCTACTAGTTGTGGCCAAGCCTACCAGAAGGAACCATATTTATTTTGTTGTTGCTGCTGCTATTTGAGAATGAAAGTAGAAGAATAAGCCTGCATTGCAATGGAGTAGCAGGAAGCAAAAATAAATTGTACGATAGTGATGTATTATAGCAGAAGTTTAGCTCGAATTCTGTAGCAAGCAGTTGTGATGTGGATCATCACAAGAAGAGAATTTTTCTTTCTTGGTGCAAGATGCCTGGCCTTGCCTAAAACGTTCTAACCAAAGGAGAGGTTATTATCAGACTCTTGATTATCTCTGGCTTGGGGAGGCCTTATGCTTTACTTCACTGTAAATCTGTATGAATTCTTTTTTATGCGAACTTAGCCCAAAATACTTTTTTTCTGGGGCTGGGGTTTGGACTCACGACCTTGTACTTGCCAAGCAGGCACTTGTGCAATTGAGCTATTTCCCCAGCCCCTCCAAAATATTGATTATAGTCAGACATGCCTGTGTTCTACACAGATCTCAACCCTGGGTAGTGTCAGGTGAGTCATTTATATCTATGAGCTTCATTTTTCCTTTCTGTAAGCTTAAGATAATTTCAGTTACATAGGTTGTCATTGAAGTACCAAATAAATAAATGAATTCGATGCATTCTGCCCAAATCTCTTCTGCTATTATATAGGCAAGATATAAGAAATCCCAAACTTCTAAAACTACTTGCTCTTTATAGCAGAATAAAGTACAACTTGAGCAACATGGCTTCTCTACCACATGAGGTGAGCAAGAGTGGTGAGTCCTAGGAACCTGAAAACAGAATAGGGGAAAGTTATGAAACTTGAGAGTGTTTTCATATGGGATGGAAGAAAGCTGACAGTTATGAGAATGCCCAGTACAAAGAGAAATCAATTATTACTGTTACTCCATCTTTATCCCTTCCCAGACTGAAATAGAAAGTGTTCTTGGCATATATAAGTGGAAGCTGCCTCATCTGAATCATGTGGCTTTTTAACAGTTAGCTTAAATCTCTCCATTGTCCATTTAACATTCTTTTCTGTTTTCTGCCTCTAATCTCATGCATCAGACTGGCCAAGGAAACCATCTTCTAAAGCTCTCTACCAGGCTTCAACATTTCAGTTCTCCATACCAACGTTGATAGCTATGGTGAAAAAAATACGGAATTACAAATCACTTTATTTGTCTTTTCAAATCAGACTTTTCTTAAACATTTATGTACTTGGTATAGGGTCTCATTACACAGCTTGGACTTATACTGATACTGTCGTTTCAGCCTCCACAGTACTGGGATTATAGTCTTAGCTGTGTATGGGATCTGAACCCTTGTCCTTGTGCTTGCCTAGGCAAGCACTTGGACTACTTAACTATCTCCACAGCCTTCATCTTAAATTTTAGCCAGTATTGGGAAGCACTAAAATTTGTTGCATTCTAGATACACTGGAAATATTTCCAAATATTATATTTTTCCATTTTATGAAAGCAAAAGTTGTATAACCGAAGTTTAGAAAATGTTAAACTTATATAAGGTAACATAGCTAAGAGGCAACTGAGTCAGACCTATGATTTATTGAGTGTAATCCTAAAGCTTTTGTCATTAGGAGACCTTTGGGAAAACTTAGCCTTCTACCTCTAACCTAATCAGACCTATGTGACAAAAGATCTTCTGCTTTCAAATACACACAATCCTCCACACGTGGCAAGGATATGGAAACATTTTTAAAGTGACCTTTTGAATTCACATGAGGCATTCTTTATGATTCTCTACAAAATTGTAATCAGACAAATGGTAACAATGATTTTGTTTATCACTTCCACTTTATATATTTCTCAGTATTCATTCCCTTTGACTAAATTGCCCTCTATGGCCTAGACTATATGCAAAGAATTATATTTATTGGGACAACAAATTATAAATTGGCACAGAATCTGTCTGAGGTCCTCCTTGCTGCATTGTGGGTTGTTTTTAGGAAATAGAAATCCTACTTTCTGTCAATCTATGAGGCTGTGAAGCTCACAGAGCAGGATAAAGTCTGCTGAGTACAATAGAAAGACAACTGGTACTGAGGTGTGGTGATGAATCTTAACTTGTTTCATTTATGATATTAAACTTTACCATTCAACAACTATTTCTATGTTGGTGCAGGAAAAGCTTCTTATCTTTCCCCTACACTGGCCAATAAAATGGTGTCTAGTTGGAGATTCTTGGTCTTCCCAGACAATATTGATCAGCCTCCAGCCCTATTTTCTTACAATTCTTACGTCTTTTTCTTTCTTACCCATGTTCCCTAACTCCAGGCAGGAGATGAGGGATTCACTGCAAGTGTCTCTGATAACTGGTGCCATGGGAAGAATCTCTTATAACTGGCACTCAGCATAACCTGAACCCACAGCATTGTCCTCCAACTAGTGGTTTTACTAGGAGTGATTCAACAGCATTTGGATCTTGCATTATGATTCTGGAGACATCTGGTGTGTAGCTAAATAAGATAAGTGTTATTGACATGAGTGATGATTTCCCTAGGATTAAAACCAAGGACACTCTCATTTTTTAAAATATTTTTCTTTGAGATCTCTTACTTTAAAATCTCATTTAAAGAATGGTTTCAAAATGCACAGTTCCAGCTAGTAATATCATCAACATATTCCAGGAAATAAGTACAATCCTTGGTTTTTGAGGGTTGTGGGGGGCATTGGAGATTTAAAATTAGGACAAGATGGAAAAAAATTTAAACGGCACTCACATCAGAGGAGAAACTGTTTATCCCAAGATCTTGTCAGCTTTGAACTTAGTAAAGTTTGATTAATATCCACTAAGAATTAGTATCGCTTGAGTTGTTTTAGAATATGACAATGGAAAAATATTTTAAAAACACAAAAAGCAGGACAGAGAGAGAGAGAAAGACAGAGAGAGAGAGACCACCCATTTTGTAGCTGACTCCCAGAGAGAACCAAAACCAGGCAAGACTTTAAAAAACTCCTTAGCCTGTGCCTTCATAATATGTGAAGATAAAACTTTCTGGAAAACTTCCAGGAAGGTGGATAAGTTGTAAGAAGTACAGGAAGAGCCTCTCTGAGATTTGATGTCCAGACAGTGCAATATAACAATGTGAAGGAAGAAAAGAAAAAAGAACATGTGTCCCTTGGATTCAGGAAGAATCTGAAGCTAGACTTGAAGGCCATGGGGAAAAGATAGAAGCTTCCACAAGAAAGGAGGAGGTAGCTGTCAGCCCCTTCTCCCTGAGTAGGAGTTGCTGCATGGGAGGACCAATTTGAGCATGCAGTTTAGGAACTATCATACAGGATCCAATTGAGCTCAGAAGTCAGAAGAAATACTTGTTCCTCCTGACAGCTCTGTAATGGTTGATATACTGTGTCAACTTGAGAAGTCTAGAAGTTTGGCTAAGTAATTTAGCAGTTCTGCATAACAGTGTGTAAAGGGCATGCCTGTTCTTCCCTAGAATGTTTTTCATTGTAACAATTTAAAAAGCGTAACAATTTAACTATGTGACTTAATGGGGGGGGGGCAGATCCTAACAGCCTGAGCTTGTACATAAGGAAGGTACAGAAATGGTTTGAGTGCTACAACCAGCTGAGGGCAGGTAGCCTACATATGATATAAGGGAGGAAAAGAGGCTTGTTCTTTTCCTTTTGATCTAGTTACTTTTCTGTCTTCTGTTGGGAACCACAAATTTACATTGGCTAGTTTTTCATACTTCCCTAAAGAATAAATGGAGGCCTGGGATTATCTGTGTCACCTTTTAGAGATTTCCCATTAACTCTTTAGAGATGAGCCATACTCTCCCACCCACTAATGCTAAACTAAGATCACTAAGGTAAAAAAAAAAAAGCCAGTGTAGGATTCCTCTTAGCATATGATCATCTGTACCCTCTTGAGTCATCCCAAGGTTATCCATTGTCCATGTCCTGCTGCGGACCTCTGATTCTTCCATTGACCTGGAATCTTCTCTTAGCCCCAACCCCCATCTTTGTATAAACCAATAAATAATGGCTGTCTTGACAAACTTTTGTTTCTGCTCATCATGAGGCATTGATGTCCCAGCCCTACTTCCTGCATTACTTTATTTGTCTCTATCTCCTGCTTCTTTCTTTCACCATACCTCTATACCAGCAGGTATGGATATTGGCCAGGTTCCTTATGGTATTCTGCCACCATGAACTATTGCCTCTCTGAAATGCTACCCTGCCTCATATTCAGCTGATTATGGACTAAAACTCTACAAACTGTGAGCTAAATAAACTTTTCAGTCTTTAATTTTCAGTATCAGATATTTTGTCTCAGCAATGAGAGAAAAACAACAAAGAATTTGGTACTATGTGTGGGGTTATTGCTGGAATAATAGGTGCCCATGTGATTGAAGAGCCTTTGCAAATAAATGGCTTCTGAAAAGAGTTTGAAAAAGTTTGGAGATGTTTTCTGAAAGAGTAGCACTGGAATACCTCAGGATAGTGTGTAAGGGTGAGGCTAATCAGAGCTCAAAACACCTAAAGGATGATACAAATCCTTTCAAAAAATACCAGGCTGGGGATATTTCTGCTGGGAACAAAAGGCTGAATTGGCTTCTGCACTCTAGATGACATTCATTATGATTCGGCAGAAAGTTAGCCCCTTGCTAACTATCTAGATGT
>PVJA010007204.1:9317-69975 GCA_004027025.1 Myocastor coypus | reverse complement strand
TGAAAGAGTAAGAAAGGATCTTTTAAAAACAACCAGAATGCAGGAAAAAAATAATTCATCATCTGCAAGACGATGCAAAAATGAACAACGTGAGATTAAGGGGAATCAATGAGAAAGAAGGAGTCAATACAAATGATATAAAAAGAATATGGGCAGAAGTAATAGCAGAAAACTTCCCAAATCTCAGAAAACAATCAGATATTCAGGTAACTGAAGCCTAGAGAACCCCAAATAACATCAACCCAACTAAAAACACGCCAAGACATATAATAGTCAAGATACCAAATGTATAAAATACATTTTTCTTTCATGCTAGATCAAATTATATTTGCTTTCTACACTTGAAGTAATAATACATTGTTGCTTTTCTTTTATAGTTATTGCTAAATATAAGCTTGACAGTTCATATACTAATAAGAGGATGTATTCTTTTTTTTATGATTGCTTTCATGTTCACTTCGTTCGGTCTTTTCACATATGAATTGCCTCTAAGGTGCATACTTTAATACTGGTGTCTAAGATACAGGACAAACTAAAAGCTGTCTGAGCACAGAAGATAATATTCCTACTGTGTCACTGCAAGTAATTGAAAATCCTTCATAATTTTGTGATCTCTATCAAACAATAGTAATTCCAATTTTGACTATATTCTTTTACAGTGTTGATATAATTTTTAGCATCAATCATTTTCTTTGTTATAACTCACATGTTGTTTAAATCCACAGAATCAGTGAACAATATTGAATTTAAATAGCGTGTATTAATCAGCTCCTGATCACAACTTTTGAGGTGAGACTCTAAAAACTCATGGCATTAAATTGTTTTTAGAGCAGATGTGGTCCTGTAGTCCCACTGGTTTGGAAGGCTGAGGTCAGAAGATTGAGCACAGAAATCCATGGCCAGCTTGGACAACCCAGTGAGAATTGTCTTCAAACGAAAGCTCGGATTTAGGAATACAATAGTTCACGGAAAATCTTGGTGTGGTTCTTAGGCTGTGCCCTTCTGTCAGTAGCAGTTAAACTCATTCCTTTTGTATGATAATGAAGAAGAAGGAACGAAAATAACTGCTATAATTTTTGTTGTTGTTGTTACAGGAGAATTGGAGTACTTGATCTATAATCCAAATGCCATACTGGTGATATTTTGTTACATGTAATAATCGTTTATCATAGTTTTTGCCAGTGCAATTTTTTAGATGAAAGAAAATCAGAAAGTGATAACCTTGCAAAATAAATGATCTTCTATAGAGATCTTCTCTGTACAAGTTCTTTAGTGCTATGCTCTTCCAGGATGATGCTTGAGAATTGGAATCTTATAAAGATATCACAGCTGAGATCCTATAGCTTCATTCTTAGGTGAAAATTTTAATAGAATTAATAAAAATCTTTTTGCAATGTGCAGATACTGTGTTTTAAAATAAGCTCCCAAATTACTGCAGGTGAATCTTAAAAATAAGAAACGTGTAAAACTGTAGCTCATGTTTTTTATCCTAATAGTATTAGTAGTAACCATAATGACATTGAGGGTATCAAGTGAAGAGCAGTCAGGGTAGCATCATGTTGTGTGCCAACAGTCATGTGGGGTGGGCACTGCACAGTTGGGAAAGAAGCTCTCAGGGGTGAAGGTCACACTGGGGAGAATCAGGTGATCTAAGGCAGTGTGGCTCTAGGGTGCATGTTCCACTCACCATGCTGTTCTCTTTCGGTGGTACTGGAATCATCTTAATAAGAGCCTTTTTTTTTTTTTTTAATGTGTTTAGGATAAGGTCTACAGGGTCTCACTGTGTACATTGGACTCATAGTGATTCTCCTGTTTTTCACTTCCCAAGTGCTGGGATTATAGGTGCGTGCCACCATGCCCAGTCTCAATCACTGTCTTAGCATGCCCTGGGGGTGGAGCCAGTATGGCATGCAGAGGATCAAACCCATGCCGAGGTGCTCTGCTTAAGTCAGAAGCTTTAGTATGCTGAGTTATCTGGCCAGCCCAAACCTGTCTGTTTTTTTTTTTTTTTTTTTTTTTTTTTTTTTTTTTTTTGTGGGACCAGGGTTTGAACTCACAACCTTGCACTTGCCAGGCAGGCACTCATGCCACGGAGCTATCTCCCCAGCCCCCAAACCTGTCTGTTTTTAAGAGTCAGTTTGGGAGTTGGGAAAAGATTGGTAGTACAGGTTATAACTGAGCGTGTTTTAAAAACTACTTTAAGAGTAGATTGAAATTTAAGACTTCCATTTTTAGCATTAACAGTGGAGTTCTTGTATACCCTGTCAGATTTCCCTCAATGACTAGTTTTCTGTATTGGAAGCTTTGGTGTTTCTGAAGTACTGTTTCTTGAGTCCTCCAAAAAAGATGAAATCTGTAGTACACATATGTTAAGGTTAGAACTTACTTTGCACAATCACAAAAATTGTGTCTTTTTCATAAAAATGCATTGTAACAGAATACTTCCCTTAGCATTTGAGTTGTAATGCCCCGTACTGTCCAGTTGGGGGCAGCTATTTGCCAGTTTTAAAAGAAGTTGAATTAGAATGCCATGCCTAACATGGCCTGCCTTCATTTTCACTCCTGCACTCTCTTATGCTTGTAAAACTGAAACAATTTTATTTTGTTTCTTACTATAAAGAGAGGAACAAAAGCTACTGATGCTAGTTTTAATTTTCCAAGTTCTTTTCAATTCAGATCTCTCTTCTCCCTCAGGAATAGATCTCTAGAGATCTCATTCAAGGCAGGTTAGAGATCTGCCCTATCTTTAAAATAATCTGCATGTAAGTAAATATGACCTTAAAGTATAATTGAAATTATGTCTTTGTGGTTCAGGAAGAGGAATTTGGAAGAAAGTAACTAACTCTTTGATTTAAAAGGTTAGTACTGAGGGCTAGCTCAGTGGTAGAGAGTACTTTCCAAGCATGTGTGAAGCCCTAGATTTGATCTCCAGCACTACAAAAGGGAGAAGGTGGGAGGGAGGAGAAAGGGAAAGCAATTTTTGAGAATAAAGAATCTCAATGTATGTGAGACTGTATTGCAATATTAATGAAGTAGACAGTGACAGTAATGAGGAGGAAAGGAATTCTTAAGTGAGAGAGCTGATACAACAGAAGGTTATGTTGAAAAACCAAAATACTAGTTTTATGTTGGGCATTCAAGTGACCGTCAGAGAAAATTCTGAGACTAGCATTAGGCTGAAGACATTTATTCTGATGAACAGTACTAGGCCAGTGGAGTATAGGCATGGTCATTTTACTGTCAGCCTTGCCTCCTTCTGCCTGTAGATTTGTAGGTTCCCTGTAGTCTCATTTGTGTCCCCAGAATTTTTTTCATATTTTTTCTCTTAACTGCTGTATTCATTTTACATTCACACCAGGCTTCTAATTTCCCATGTCTTTGTTAGCACCTGTGTTTATTTTATGGAGAGGTCTTTTCTCTCCATAAAGAAAAAAAAAAAAAGCTATTGTAATGAATATGAAGTGGTTTTGATTTGCATTTCCCTAATACTTAGTGACAGTGAACATCTTATCCTGTGCTTATTGACCATATGTATGTTCTTTGGAAAATTTTTTGTGTCACTAAAAATACCACATTTGCACATGATTTTCATTAAATTATGGCCTGTAAAAAAAAGGCTTACTCTTAAAGAGAGCAGGGCATCAGTGTAAGACAGAATATTTCCTATATGTAAATTGTCTTCTCTGTAGCCCGCTTTATATTTTAGTAGGGTTAGAATGCTCCAAAGTTTAAAAAAATGGGGGGAGATTAAGACAAATAAAAGCTGTTGGAAGGAGTCAGCTGTTGGAAGGGGGAAACAAAAGGTAAGACAAACTAGGTAATTAAACATTGTGAAAAGATAGGCCAATTTGTTTTCTACTATCTGTTAGGACTATTAATTTTCCTTCCTTCCTTCCTGCCATCCATCCATCCATCCATCCATCCTTCCTTCCTTCCTTCCTTCCTTCCTTCCTTCCTTCCTCTTTTTGTTCATCTTTTTGAGACAGAATCTCACTCTGCAGTTCCTGCTGGCCTTGAGCTTACTTTTGTAGCCCAGCCTGGTCTGGAACTCACATCAGTCCTCCTGCCTCAGCCTCCCAAGTGCTGGGGTTACAGGCATGCGCCACCATGCCCAACTTTAGGACTATTAATTTTCACATCAAGCTTTTTTGTCTTTAACAATCTAATGCATGAGTTTCAATACAGAAGGTAATATAAAAATTCACACTTGTGTAACTGGTAACGTCAGGGAAATATATGAGATGTGGGAAAAAATTGTTGGGGCCACTTTGAAGAGAACCTTTACCTCTAAATTTTGTCTTAGCTATTGGGAGCTATTGAAAGTCATTTAGTCAGTTAAACACCAGATTCCTTCTCTGTGTTTTAGGATAATTTATGTGGTGTTGCACAAGTTAGCATTAGGGCTTTGCGGTAGACTGGTTAGTTATTACCCATTTTACTATAGTAATATGCTGTATGATGTTTCAGTGATAAAGTGCTGCTTATATGAAGGTGGTAACATAAGAGGTTATCTAGTGACATCAGCTTAGTCTGGTCAGTACATTCTGTGATCCTGCTAATGGTATATTGTTCAGAGCATGTCCCTGTCATTAAGTGACATAGGATTTGATTACTTGCCTTCATGGACAACTTTATAAGTAGCTTTTTGTGTATATCTTTAGCCAGTCATGTGACTGTTAATATTTTCAAGCAGAATCTATGAAATTTTCAAAATTATAGATTGAACTGAAATTAACAATTTTAGTTAATATAAATCGTTATTAATAGAACTAGAGTATGTGTACTGTTTTAGTGAATGTGAGACAGAGAATGTTAGAGCACCATTAAGATGAACATTTGAAAATAATGTTCACTTTAATATAGTTAAGGTAGAATAAATATGTATTTATGTATTTTTCAGATGTATAAACACTCCTTAAATCTGAGATAGAACTCAAAGGATTCCTAAAGTCTTAATAAGACATGCAAGAGGTGATAAAGTGTTAAGTGTTTGTTTTGGTTTTCGTTTTGCTCTGTTTTGTGTAAAGAGAAACAGGAAAAGGACTGGACAGCACAGCCTGCTTCAGTCACATTTGCTTTAGTGACTGTAAGGGAGGTTCACCAGCTGTTTGACTGGCAGCGGCAGGAGCTTTCACTTCAGTAGTTTATAATTCCTGGCTATTCTAGGATAGTTTGCACTTCACCAAGCCTCAGACAGGTCAGGACATTTGGTAGGAGAAGGTTGAAAGACAAAAGCAGCAGGCCTTGGGTTCTCAGCCTTTTAAAATTACCTTTTAAAAATGTATATATATATTTAATTTGGTGGGTAGAGTTTTCAGTAATGTGCCTATAGTACATGTAGACAGTATTCATCAACCAAGAGGAATTTTAAAATGTCAAAACCAGGGAAAACTACTCTAAACCATGGCTTGGTTCCTGTTGATCTTAAAAGTGCAAAAGAACCTCTACCACATCAAACTGTGATGAAGATATTTAGCATTAGCATCATTGCCCAAGGCCTCCCCTTTTGTCGAAGACGGGTAAGTCTTACACATTTGAAAAATATGAATGTTTATTTAAATGACATACTTCTGCCTTCTTTACTGAAGAAATGCTTCAGTTTTCAGTTGGTGTTTATAACTAACACAAATAATATATTGTGTAGCCAGTGAAAACTTATATAAATGATAGCTGTACCATATGACCAGGAGCCTAGAAGGCAGGATTACTTACACAGCTTACCTTTTTACCTCTTTTTTTTTTTTTTTTTGTGTGTGTGTGTGTGAGATTAGAATCTTACAGATGTATTTAAAATTGGTAAATGTGAAAAAGAAACATTTTGAAATAATGCTTACAATATTCAAGCACTGAGTTTGTAGCTGTGACATTTTTTTAAATGAAAAGCAAAAAGCTGGTGGTACTCAGCTTAAACATGGAAAATGCAGCATTTAGCTTAGTTAAAGAACATTCTGGGACCTTAGGCTTATTTAGGCCTTGAAAGTGGATTATTTTTAAATAACTCTTTCTTAAATTGAAACTTAATAAGAGTTATAATTTTTTGCTGTTGTATAAAGGAAAAATAGCATATTAACAATTGTGTGGCAGTTACTATCCAGTTATATGTAGACCATCCTGCACAAACATTTTGTAGATCTTGTGATAATATATTATTAAGTTATGGTCTATTGGATGTGTCTCAGATTGGCATTATTTTTTCTCTTCCATCGAGTTTTGAAGCTGTTAGTATTAGCAGTTCATTGTATTTTGTGAGCTGTTTGGTATTGCCATTTTTGATTAGTTATTAGAGTGATATATTTTTAGATCTAAAATATGTTTATGGCATGAACACATGAAGCCAACACTATACACCATGTAATTTTGAATTTGAGTGTGTAGTCCATGCTGATAATGTTTTTCATTTTTTTAACTAAAAGAAACATTTTGGTGAACAAGTAGAGTAAATCCTAACCATGGAAAAGTATTTTTTCCTCCTGATAAAAAGATTCTTCTTTGTAGTGGAACTTACACAGCCTTTGTAAAAATAGGTTTTTAATTAGTTCCTTTCAAGTTGCTTCCTCTATGCTAAGCAAGTGGCAGCCATGTTGGAAAGTATTTGAATGTAGTTATAATGTAATGTGGTTTTTTTTAAGTTGATTAATTTTAATAAGAAATAACAATGAAATGGTTTCAAAACACATTAGTAGGACAGCCACAATAATTAATACAGTGCATATTGTTGTCTTCGTAGTAGTTGCTCAGAGTACAAGATGCAGACATGATAACTTTTCTAAACCCTATTAATACAAATATTTCTTCTCATTGAACTAATAAAAAATAATTGTATGTATATTCTAATAGTTCATATTAGTAGTGGGTTATCAGCAGAACTGGCAATGTCAGAAACTGCTGACTTGAGCCTTTTACAGCTCAGCATATTAATATGAATTTACTTTTTATACTTCATGGTTAAAGATGGTTAAGACCAAGATAAAGCAAGACCTATATAGCAAAAATTTAACTTTTGTATCTGACAAAGTCAGTCAGATCCCCTCAGGATTTGTCCTGAAACCATGTGCAGTGTTTTGTAGAACTTTCATCCATGTTAGCCATCTGGAGGAGTCACAGCCATTGTGTGACCAATTTGCTCTCTCTGAAAGCCTGAGAGAATGTTTTCTCTCCAGATGACTCTTCTTAGGCACATTACACATTGATGATCCCTCTCCTCTGGCCCCATAATCTCCTTGAACAGAAAATTTGGGACACCACTGAGTAATAGGATGTTACGGCACAGGTTCTCTTATGTCCTGAGTCCTCACTAACCTTGAAGGGATAGGGCAAAGTACTGGCTATCCTTGTACCCTTCTTTTTCTCTAATTTTTTGGGCTGCAGACTTAAGTTGTTAAACCTCCAGAAGAGAAGCTTAGTGATTCTATTATCCCCTAACATAGGAACTTGAGCTTTAAACTGTCTTTCTGAATATCAGACGCCTTAGACTTAACATGGAACCAGTATTTTCCATCAATCATTGATATTCTAATAAATCCCTTTAGAATGTGATTTTTTTTTTAAAAAGGTATATATTTTTACACAGAAATTGTATTGTGGTTTAAACAGTGAACCTGTAGAGCAAATACCATGCTGCTTTTGTTTCTTTGTGTCTTCAAGAAAGTGTTTCTTTGTTTTGTCTTCTTTCACCTGTCAGTTTTATAGCTTTTGCTGAATGAGGCGATTACTCTGAGTTAAGCATTTTACACATATGACTCTAAAATCATCAATAACCTAATTCATTGTTTCAATATAGCTATAGAAGAAAATACCAACACAAATAAACTTAAAAATTGAAAAAAGTAAATATGAAATTCTTTTGAGAATCAGACAATAAAATTAATTTTGTACTCTTGTTGAATATTTCCAGGAAACTTAAGTACAGAAGGTGGGAGGATACTTCATTGTGTATCACAGTGCATATTTTATACCTCTGCCTCCTAACGTACATACTAAATTTAAAAGACATAGAAGATGATTATTTAAGAAAAGTGAGGAGAACCTCAGATGTTTCTCTGTGTACTTTGTAGGGCTCACTATTCAATTCGACTTTTCTCAGTTACTATGTTATGTTAAATTACAGCCTTGTAGCTGCAATAACAGCAAAAAACTAAACGTGAAAAGGAAATTCATACTAGAAAGCAAGTTCTTAAAATTTAGAAATAGAACATATTCATTTTTCTCTTGACATTCTGCAAATAAAGTGAAAATTCTTTGAAATATATATATTTTTTTTTAATCTTTTTGAGACAGGGTCTTGCTATGCCATTCAGGCTGGCCTTGAGGTCACTTTGGTAGCCCAGGCTGGTCTCAAACTCTCACTGATCCTCCTGCCTCAGCCTCCCAAGTGCTAGGATTACAGGTGTATACCACCACACCCAGTGGAAATAATTTCAAAGAGCTCATCTCTTCAAAATTTCAGAAAAATTCTTTACCTTTTTGCTATTGTATAATATTACTACCGTTAGTCCCAATTTATTATTGTATAATTTTATTTTTAGGCTCTCATCTGAAATATGTAAACTTTGCATTGAATGTAACAACAATAGATATATGGAAATCCAGCTATTAATCAGTTACTTTTAAATGAAAATGTTATTAGTATTGACATCCACATACTTTATTCATATTTGATACCAGTTGGAATCCTTGTTAAAAGGAAGTTCTACAGGTAATTATTAATGCTGAGTAAATTTGAGAATGTAACGTAACTAAGAAGGAGAAAGCTTCCTGATCTTCATAAGAAATTTTGCAGGACTTAACCTATATCTATGATTGAGAAGTTATTTTCTTCCTTTGAAATTGAATATCTTTAATTAAATTATGTTAATACTTGCTTAAATCATAAGATGCATTATTTTTCCACATTTTAACCCACCTGCAATAAAGACACATGTTGCCTGAACATCAGACCTTCTGCGGCATACTTTCTTTTTAGTAATAAAAGAGAATATAATGCATCTTGTAATTGGTAATAGTATGTTGATAAAATAATCATTTTTAATGCTTAAATATCCCTTCTTCACTCATTTGATTTTAGTCTGGACCATTATTTTAAGCACTTAGAATTTTCATTCATTCCTCTCCCCCGCCCCATTGGGTTTGAACTCAGGGGCTTTGCACACAGCTGTATTCTCAGCCCATTTCTAATCTTGTATTTTGATACTGGGTATTACTTTGAGATGAGGCTCAGTCTTGTGATGTTCCTGCCTACAGCCTTCTAGAGTGCTAGGATTATAGACCATTACCACCAGGTCCAGATTTTAGAATAGTCCTATAAAGATACTGCCTTGGTAGAAACTTCCAAATGGCATCTGATTATTGGTTTATATAGGACTTTTCACCATATCTGGCTGACTGTGCCAGTTTACAAATAGAGTGCCTCATATATTCTTGGGCAGATAACACCGACATTAGCAACCTCAAGACTGAGAACAGGGAAGAGTTTTAATGGGAAGGACAAGGTGTAGTTGTATTTCTAGGATTTGTGTATCTTAAACCCAGGAGCCCCGGCAGTAGTGAAATACATACAACTTGGATTTCTGCTAATTGAAAACAATTTTGTAATGATTATATTGTACATCAAGTTCTTGACCAAATGCCACGTTTAAAATTATTTTTGTGGTTTGAGAATAGCTTGGGATCAGGTGGCCCACAAATTTTTTATGCAAAGGGCTAGTAAGTTTTTAGGCTCTAGACTATGTGAGCTCTGTTAAAACCACAAAGCTCAAACAGCCATAGACTATGCTTAAATGAACAGGCATGTGTGTGTCTTAGTAAAACTTTATTTATAAAAAACTTATCTATGAAAATAGATATTTACTACTATAATAATATGATAAATCTTGTGCATATAACTATTTGCTTATATATAAATTTCATAATTACTGAAGCTTTTTAAGCCATTTATTTCTTTGAAAGTCATACTTTTCTCAAATTTTTTAGTAGTCATGAAGAATTTTGTTTCTAATCATTATTATTTTGACATATTGCTTTTTATTTGCAGTATGTATACTAGCTTAATAATCTTATTAATGGTTGCTGTTATTTGAAAAAACCTAGCATGTATCATAGGCACTGTTCCAACATTAAAACACTAATTCATTTAATCATTAAAATATGTCATCTCCATTCAGAAGAAAATTGAGGCTGAAATGAGTTAGTTCTCTCAATATTTTTGGTAGCAGCGTTGACATTAAATCTGTAGGTAGCATAAGTATAAGCAATTCTTTGTCCATGTTTTGTGACTTTGCTACATTTTTTCTTATTGGTTAACACTTTGCAACTGCTCCTTTCACTTGCTATTAATTTGGTAGTTAGGAGGAGGGGCCTATCACTGGTGAGGCAGTATGAGGAAACACATTATTTGTATGAGAAAATAGGTTCAAGGTTTCAAACAGCTGATCTACAAATTATTTTTGTGTACAACGTATTTATAAGTTTAGAATTTTTTGCATAATCTTTCAAAATTTTCCATTTGGAAAGTCATCCTACATAGTATATAATGATAATAGTCATAAAAATTGGAAATATTCTTACTCTTGCTTGTTCTTTGTCTTTTTGTAAGCTGAGGAATGATAGTTCAGTTTTTGCCCTTTGTAGAGAATGATCAAGAACAGTATGGCTGACAGATTGTCTCAAAATGTAGGGTAGTACCATTGTCATTCAGTAAGAGCAACGAGACGGCACAGCACCTCTCTTGGCGATGCTTGTTGGGTTCAAGGCTTATTCTTCATTGTTGAGTTATTGATAGCAAACATATCAAATATTGTTTATTGTTTCTGTGTATATCAATTAATTCAAACTGCATGTAATTTTAATAACATTCTCTTAGGTTACTGTCGAGTGTGTTAATATAATTTTTAAAGGTTTGCCAAAATTTTCAGTTATATTGCTTTCATTTCAGAAAGGAGCTCTAATTATTTACTTTACAATAAAATTTTCATTTGTATGGAGATTTTGTATGTACTCCAAATGCAAACCATTGAAAGCTCCATTGGCAAAGGAAAGTAGGAGTCGCTACCCCCCCAAATTTAGTAATTTAATATCCCCTAAATTCTGAATTAAGTTGATAAACAGTGAATTTTTTCTCGATATGTGTAATCTTGTCTTTATAAAAGTAGGACATGCTCAATGTACAAAACCAAAAAATATTTTCCTTCACAATTTTCTAAATTACTAGGTGCACTGTTCAGAAATAAATCTCAGTAGTAGTTTTTAAGCATTCGGTTTTTAAATAAAATTTTCTATTTTATCTATTTTAATATATTGCTCGTGTTTACCCATGATTCTTAAGTGTTCAAAATCTTACCCATCACCCATGGTGTATCATCTAGCATATGAATATAAATTAATTTTTCTACTACTATTCATTTTTTGGGTACTATGACCTGCTTTGAATATTTTATACATAAATCTTTAAACATGCTACTATGCACAGATTTCTAAAAATAGAATTACTAAACGAAGGGTGTGGCTTTGTTAGATTCCTGATAATTACTGCATAATTCTTCAGAAAAATCATACCAATTAAGAAACAACATGAGGGCCTTCTACTGTTCCTAAGCAAAATATTCCCACCACTGCAACATTTTGTGGACTTTAGTTAATATTGTATCCGTGTACTTCCTGTATATTATAGATTTCCCAGCACATGAATTTCACTCCAATTTGAGAAAATAATGATGTTTATGTATAAGACACCATGAAAAAAGTAGAAATATGAGATCAAATATTGTAGATAGAAATTACATTCATGATTTTATTTTTTATTCTTTTGGGGAATAATAAAATTGCCATACATTTGTCACCTATATTAATTTCAAGTACAATTTTCTTCTACTTCTTCGATGGTTTATTTTTCTGATGCTGGAGATTGAGCCCAGGGCTTCATGCATGCTAGGCAAGTCCTTTGTGACTGGACTACATCCCATCCCTTCTGTGGTCTTAAAACTGTGATAATATTTTTAGTCTAAGTAGATATCCCATATTTGGGTTTGTAACTTTTTTAATATGAAATATTATTTTTATTATATTATTTTTATTGCTTAGTCTTACACCTTTCCAGATTATTTACCACATTATACTCTTACATTTTTTAATTTTAGTGAGATAGTTTTACAGTTTAAATGACAGCCTCTCCCAAAGTATAGCGCTATTAATAATCTGTATTCAAGAGTACTTCTCATGCTAGCAGGAGCAGCTGCCAGAAATACTTGCCTATTTCTTGTAGCACCATTACTTAGTTTAGCATTTCTATCGTAGCTTGGCCAGTTAGCTCCATTCCAGGTTTACCTTTCCTCTACCCTGAATTCCAGTGTAGCCACTAGAACTGATTCTCATTTAAACATGGTTGTAGTAAATCTGTTCTTCTGAAATGGTTTGATGTCCTAGGGGAATTGCTTGAAACTCAGTATCTGTTTCAGGGAATGCTCAGCTAAATAGAAATACATGTATATGTCCTTAACAGAGCAAAAAGGTAAGGTGTTCTGAAGCTGGGACCATGCTCTCCTGCCTAGTCTGGTATCTACCTGTCGATGAGTGCTTACCTCTGCAGGCCCTTCCATGATATCACAGTCCAGCTCACTGCCTGGTTGAAACCTTTTCCTGGCACTGACTTCAGCTAGTGTTGTTTTGCATTGTAGAGAAGCATTCTGTACTTACTGCCAGTATCTTTGAGTCTTAGGGGCATATTTGGACACCTGAGTAGTGGTAGAGATATTTTGTCTGCTCTGGTTATAAATTCATATAATTCAAAAGTGATCTTTAATATGTTTCATGCTTTCAGTGACAGGCAAGAAAATGGTAGTATAAATATTTGTAAGACTGGTTCGTTGAAGTATTTGTTGAACTTGAAAATTCTTAAAGGAGTTTTTATATTATAAAAGTGTGGCATGTTTTTGTTTACAAAATGTTTTTAAATGACTGCAGCTGTGATTTTAAATATTTCATTTTCTAAATTTAACTAAACTCAGACACTATTTGACACTTAATTTTAAAAGTAATTAGTACTTACCGATTTTGAAGCTGAAGGAGAAACATACAGTATAGTCATGTAGGAGGTACTTTTATAGAACAGTGCTTGAAAATGTCAGAAAATACAGAAATAAAATATTGTGTTGCTTTGAAGATAAGAAAGAATGGAGTGATAGTCTGAAAAAATCTGAAGGCGCATTCTAATAGGCTTCTGGGTTTTATTTCTTTGCCTATTTTTTAAGTGAAGAAATGAAACTTTCTTCCTAAAGTCCTTTAGAATTTGGAAAATACATAGGTTTTTAGATCATCATTGTCCTTTATGGTCATTACTTATTTTATCAATAAAAGAGTTAATAATTGTCACTAGATATCAGACCATTCTACTTTAAATCTTATCAGTCTTTTTTCTGGTGTTTTATGCATTGTATTATCATGTATAAACATGAATAAACAATACAAACAATGGTTTTCTTGAGATCTTATTTTCTGTGTTGGCTATAAATAAAAACCTGACTATCATCCATGCCATGACTTGAACACAAATGAAAAAACAATCAAGATTTATATTCTTTAAGCATCTAGTAGAAAGATACAGAATCATTTTAGTAGAAAAAGATAATTGCATATGTGGACCTATTGCATACATGGAAAGGCTTTGCAGTAGCTTTGATGTAAACATGAAGGTGTTTGCCACACAGCTGATAAGGGAATATGTTTCCTTGGATGGGCTCACATACTGCTTTTTCACATTAATTATATTGCTGCAAATTATTCATTTGTATCTTGCCATTGATTATTTAGTACCGTGTTAATATGAGCCAAGAAGTATTGAACACATGAAACAGAGCTGAGGACTTTTCTAGCACCTGTCACAGATAAAGGCCATGTCTTCATGGAGCTTCTACTTTGAGGAGAAAGAAAATATTGTTGTTAATGTTTTGATGATGTTAGAGTACTAGTATAGTCTAATGTGACATGTAGGGAAGGCACTACTCTTAAATACACTTCTCATAAAAATTCATTTAATCCTTAAAGTAATTTTGTAAAGCATGTTGTTCTATGAGTCATAGAAAGGTTTAATACCTTTCTCTCCAGCTAGGAAGTGGTACAGCAGGGTTCTAACCTGGCCAGTCACGTGCCACAGCCACTGTCGCTGTGGTTCACTCATCTGGAATGAGGATGTACTGAGTGTCTTGGCCTTAACTTTGGCCATCTAATCCTGGGATTTAAACATGTAATTTTCACTTTCTCCAACAATTTATGATCATGTTAGTATCTAACATTGATAACATTAATTTCCAGATTTTTTTTCTGGTTATTAGATGATGTTTCATGTTGGATTATGCAGATGTGAATTGGAAGCACATATTACACATGGCCTAAACCCTCAGCAACATTGTGGAAACAATTTCTATAGCTTATTTTTTTTACTAATAGCAAAAAATATATACAAATGGTTTATAAGTTGCATTATCAGACAGGGCTAGCCTGCTTAAATTTGTAGCTTATGTTTTGTAGAAACCCAACTGCATGCTAAGAGTGCATGTAGTATGGAAGGCAGATGAAAAATATACTAAAAATAAACTTGGAACCAAGCTCTTGGCAAAGTGAACAGCTATGAAATAAAACCACAGTCCCTGTCCACAGACCAGAAATTTAACTTCTGAAAGCAAAGTTTAAATAAAGATAGGAATTCCTAACCTAACATAAGGCAATCATGGTTTTTATTTATCTGCATTCTCGGATGTCCTGCTGTAAAATACTAATGTGTAATGTATTGGGAGTCTTCTGTGATATACAGTATACGTACAGTGTTCTCTTTTTAAAATCTAAAACGTTTTGACTATAGGAACCCAGCTGACTGTTTTGTAGCTGTCACCTACATAGGAAAAGCTAGGATATACTGTGAATTGTCAGAGAAGTCTAAGCTTTACCGTAAGTCTTGGTGTGCATGCATATTTGAACTCTATAAAAATATATGCTACATAATGAGTTGTCTAAATTTCTTTTTAAACATAGTTGTAGGCAGCTACATAGAAGGATAGGTCTGGAGTTTTGTTACTATTTTTCTTTAGTGATTAAGATTCAGTGAATTTATATTTTAAATAGGGGAAGAAAATCTCAGCCACATTTCAAATTTCTTCCAGTATTTCCATAAAGCACAAATACCATTAAGTTAATTTTATCTGCTAATACATGTCATCTCTGCTTTGTGTATGTGTTGCTCGTGCTACAGAGACGAGTAAGGCAAATTGCCTCCCCTATGGAAGCTGCTGATGCCTCTCTGTGGGGGACTGGTCTCCCCTGCATTATGGTCACACATCAAAACCAGAGGAATGTGGCTTCATTCATTCATTCATTCATTCAGCAATGGTGAGACATGGTTCTAGGTATTTAGGATATATTAGTGAACAAAACAAAAACAAAAAATGCACCGGTTTGTAATTGAACATTTTAGTAACCCTGAGCAGTGTGCCTAGGCATGAGACATGTTGAATTTTGGTCAGTGTACAAGACCAGTCATTAGACTATTTTAAAAAACTGTACACTTTTACATCTGCATCATTTGGTGATTCTTTCTTTATATACGGATAACTGTATGCATGAACATACATGAACACGTGTAGACACACTTTATCTAATTTGGTAGGTTATGCTGGTAACTGTAGTGACAGATACAATCTGGTTTTCAAATAATTCTAAGTATCATCTAGTACTGAGTATTATTTTTATTTTATAAAAGTATGCATTTTGGGAGAATGTATGTACTTTCATCTTATTCCATTTTGTGTGTTTTTGTAAGAAAATTTTCTTTGAGGATCTTTAGTATCTTATCAAGCAAATTTAGTGATTTCTTTTTAGATTATTTCTGGGTCAGAATTGGAGTTCTTGGGCCTCCCTGACTCAGTGTAGAAAGATGAATAAATTATGCCTCATATATAAACCAGTTAAATAATGGCAGATATACTGTAAGATTTTTAAAACTGTAATATAAGCAAGAAGCATTGCCGCTTGGTACAATAAATGGCCAGACATTACAGTTGTGTTCCTTTCACAAGTACCTGTTGATATAGCTCATCGCTTTATTTGCTTATTCAGTGTTCATTCCTAAAACGTGAAAAGTAAAAGTAATATAGAGGTTACTAAAATGTAAAATTTGTATTAGTTTAATGAAACTTTCTCTTTTAATTTTGGTAGTATCTATGTATATAAGTACTTATGTATATAGCTCATCGCTTTATTTGCTTATTCAGTGTTCATTCCTAAAACGTGAAAAGTAAAAGTAATATAGAGGTTACTAAAATGTAAAATTTGTATTAGTTTAATGAAACTTTCTCTTTTAATTTTGGTAGTATCTATGTATATAAGTACTTATGTATATATCGCTTACCGTATAGAAGAACATTAGTCAGGAGTATTTCTCAAATGTTATTGCTATTTCTATAATTTCATTTCCCTGTACTACATATCATTTAGAGCTGTTAAACCACAAAATTATAGGCTCTTCTTATTCTACCCTTTTTCTCAAATTGCATGCTTTTCCTTGAGAGAGCCATCTTATTTCTGAAGCACATACTTCCTATTACATTTAGCATTACTTGACACTGTATTTGTTTTTCTTTGAGGCGTAGATCTGTCACAGTCACCATTTTTAAAATTATTATATGTTTTTAGTATAGTGTCTACAGGGTCTCGGTACACAGATCAAACTCAGTGTAATCATACTGTTTTCAGCCTCCCCTGTGCTGGGATTACAGGTGCCTGCTACACCCAGTCTCATTCACCCTTCCATTGCGCCCTGGGGTGGGGCCGGCACAGCACACTCAGGATCAAATCCTGGTGGCTGTTTCCACCTGAGCAGGCTCATTAGTCCACTGAGCTATCTGGCTGACCCAGCACAGGGGCCATTTGGTAGTAGCAGCTCAAGGTATAGGTAAAGCCTAAAAGCATGTCAGATAAAAATGATACAATAATTTTGTTATAAAGTTAACTTGAAACATAATTTTGTAGTGGATTCAATGTATGCATTCTTTAAAAATTACTTAGGACTGAATTTATACTTTTATGTTGAAACTCCTTTCTGAAATAAGTGTAGACATAAAGAACCCAGGCAGAAAAGGTTAAATGTGAATCTCCAAAGCATGACCAGATGGTTATTTGATTTTGGTTATTTTATGATATGCTTTTGGAATGATGGAAAAATCTATTTTGAGAGAGAAAAATATATGATTAATGTTCAGTGAAATTCTTTTATCTTGATTTTTTTCCTCCTTTACTAGTCTGGGACATGAAGATTGAAATTCGTTAGTTATTTTTATATTTAATTCTATTTTTATGTGTGGGTGACTCAAACCAGTTCACTTGGCTACAGTGTAAGCTTAAATGGCTTTTTGGTAATCCATAGAAATCTCTGCATTATCAATTGAGAGTTTAAAATTTCATCGTTACTGCTAGTATGAACACGTAGGGGCAGTATAGTACTGTTTTTGTAAGTTATGCCTAAATTTGTGCATTTTGAAAAATCTAAATGTTACTGTTAAAGTTTGCTCTTCTCTAAGAAGGTACAGCTGTCTTCTTAAAGGAGAGATGATAGTACTTCATTAAGTTCAACTCAGGTCATTATGTATATTAAACAAAAGCTTTTATATTATTAAAACCTTACCCTTGGTTTTTTTTTGAAGTCAAGGAATATATTGTTAAATGAAAGTACATGTTTATAGTCAGACAATAAAAGAAGAATAAATAAGTTCAAAAAATATTAAAAGTACTAAGATCAGTGTAATTTTGCTTCGTTCTCTACCAACTTTCAAAATATTTACATCCTAATTGTTCAACATAAGTGAGCAAAATTTCTTAAGCTATCTTATTTTAGGGTTTTTTATTAGTATTATTTTTAAAATGTCAGAATAGTTAATTAAGGTTCTTAGAATCTGTATTATAAAATTTAGCAGCTTTTTCTATGACTTATACTTACAACAAAATAATTGAGCAGTCATCTCATTTATTTGTTCTACTGAATTCCTATGACCCAAGATTGCTTGAGGCAGTTAGAGTAGAACAGTGAAGAAAAATACCCTGTTTCTTGTCCCTGTGAAGCCTTTATCAGAACAGTAGTTTGCTCAAGAACATATATGACAACGTCTATTAGAACTGGGTGTAAGGTTTTCATTTTATCAGAAGCCTCTTCTGTACAATGGAGATAATAGTGTATTTACTACATAAGATTGTTGCAGAAGCAAAGCAAAATATCTTAGAGGAAATATGGTTATATGATAAGAGCATGCTATCCTGAAGACCGTATAAGACTTTTTTAGATGTGTTTGTAAAAATTATAATTAGTTCTTTTGTTATAGTAGTGTTGCTTTGTTTTACTTAGGTCTAGTAATTTTTAAAAGTTTTTCACATCTACTTTCTTAAAATTGTGAAAGGAAATATGTAACAACAGTTTTGAATAGTCGGTTTTCTTAAACAGTTTTCCTGAGTGACTGTTAATCTTCTCTAAATGGAAAGATACTGCACATGAAATTTGAATTAGTTCTAGTTCTATTATGTAGATTCATTCAGTGTGACGATCATGCATGTAAAACATTAACCAACCCCATTTTGTCTACCTAAATGAAGAAAATTATATGTGATATCTTTGTATTTTATTTGGAAAGTCTCATATTTAGAATAAATATGATAGCTTCAAGTGCCATTAGATTAGAATTTTTGAGAGTTCCTGGTCCCGCCTGCCGCGCTGGCCCTGCTCTCGAGCTCGCTGAGCCAGTGATGGAGACGGAGTGTGATGACGCACGCCTGTAATCCTAACACTTGGGAGGTATAAGCAGGAGGATTGTTATGAGTGAGTAGTGAGACCCTGTACAAAGAAAGACAGAAAGAAAAAGACAAAAAAAGAAAGTGCTATATGAGAATTAAAGATACAGATTTCATAAATTCATGGTGTTAGCTAAAATGTCTAGTAGTTTCTATTATGATTTTATGTTCTCATTTTTTTTTGCTCTCTAAAAAATCCAAAATTAGGTAATTAAGAAATGGAACATACTTGTTTAACCTCTTTGAAAATTATCCTATAAAAATAGTGCTAATTACTGCATAAGGTTTGAGACTTAAAACATTTAAGGAACTGATTCACATATTTTAACAAAATTACTTAGAAATTTAGAACTCTCTTTGGTTTCATGTGCTCTTGGTTCCCTTTAATTTTTAGTGATGTAAATCCCATGCTTAACATACTCCCATATATGAGCACCCCACCCCTGCCACTGCCATGGATGCCTTGCACAAATAAAATGTGAAGCCCCACTCTGTTCAATAGCTTATCAGCTATGTTCATGCTGCAGTTGCTTCCTTGAGGGGTGGTGTTATTCTGCTGTTCTATATTAGCTTTGTTATCATGCAGTATTTTTCAGCTGCTCACACTCATTACCATACAGCTGGTATGTAGACAGGAGAAGGAAGCAGGCAGGAGTCGTACCGGCTACAAGAATGAGCAGCTCTCTGCAGATGGGGTGCTGGCAGATGGGGCATGTGTTTGAACAGGTTTTACTAATAACAGAGTGCATTAAAAATCACTCTGAGCAAGTCTAAGGTCAGTGCTATGAATTCAGAGCTGGAGAGGTTGTTTAGCTTTTTGTAGACCTATTTAGAATATGAACTAACTCTAATACAAGAAAATAATAAAGGGCGAATCACAGTCTCCTCCAGATGCACCTACTGAATTTTTTCTTTTTCTTTTCTTTACTCTGTTTAGTATTTCTTTGATACAATTTAGAAAGTACTACTAGTTGGCTTGTGTGTCTCATCAGTTTTACCTGTTATAATTTAATATACATTTACTTAAAGTTCCCACACCATGTCTATATTTAAAAGCATACATACTTTGAGAGAAGTATAATAACTTCATAAGCATATGTACTTTGGGAAAAGTGTAATAACTTTCATATATATGTATGTATGTGACTATTTAAAAGATGAAAATCAAAGAATATATAGAGATGTGCATGTACAGTGTTGATCACAGTGAAGATTAAGTTGAAACATTGTTGAAGTGTATTCCTTCTGCAAAGTTACAAGTGAAGAAATTGTACCCCTAGAAATGTATCTCGTCTTTAAAGTATTCCTTGCTCACTAAACCAAAGTAGATGAGGTACAATAGCAATAACTGTCAATACTTTTTTTAAACAGAGTGGTTCAGTGGAATCTTGATTCTTTGGAACTTTTAAAAGATGAACTATCGTGCTTTCTTGTTGTTGTTGTTGTTCTTCTTCTTCTTCTTCCTCTTCTTCTTCTTCTTCTCTCTTCCTCTTCTTCTTCTTTTTTTTTTTTTTTTCAGTGCCAAGCATGAAACTCAGGACCTTGTAATTGTCAGGCAGGCACTTAAGCCACTGAGCTATCCCCCCAGTCCTCTCTGTAGTATTTCTTGATATATCCTGTCTCAGTCAGAAAAAAGTGATACAAAAACAGTTAAAGAAGGGGGAAAAAAAAAAAAAAAAGGCTAAGCAATTATATGTAAAACGTATACATTCAGTTTAATCTTAATGTGAAAAGAATTCTTATTCTGTTCTTAGAAATTGAAATATATGAATTTATATATAAATAATACAGATAGCTATTTCTTACTAATCATAGTGCTTTTGATAATTCTCAGACATTCATGCTTCAGATTGTTACTAGTAAAGTATAGGAACAAGATGCTGTTAATACTCATGGATAAATCGTTTAATGAGATCTTTTGGAAATGATGTACCTAAGCAAACGTAGTTAAGCATTGTTTAACTTGTGTAAGGACTGTATTTTATTTTTAATAGTGGATGCTTTTATTCTTTTGGTCTTTTATAAAGGTGTTGGAAGTGCCAAGCCATACAATTGCACTGCCCATCAACCCATATTTCCTTCTAGTTTAACTTATGTAAATGCCTAGGAATACTTTTCCTTAAGGGGAAATGTAAAGATGTGAAGTGTCATAAATATAATATATTAATATAATAAATGCATACATTGTTGTTTGCCTATATTGCTTCTTTATTCTGAATATTATATGTTTCAAATTATGCTAAAAATGAGATCTTAAAAATCATTCCTGTAGGTCTGTCCTTGTTGAATGGAGTATCTTTGTCATAACCTCATATATTATTAATAGACACTTTACTGTGTGCAGGACCATGTGGAGTATAATAAGAATAAAAGAAGTGGTAATTATACTCATAGAATTTGGAATTTGAAGTAGAACCTAGGCATATAATTAATGTGCTAATATTGTAACAGTTATGGCTTCAGACACTATGATTGGCTGCTTTAGAATGGGAAAGTTACCAGGAAAGTAGAAGTACCTTTACAGAGACAACTTAGATATTTTCATCTCCAACCCAGACCTTCCTTCTGAGCTCCAGAGCTCTTGGAACATGATCATCTCTCACCTGGAAATGTTTCAAAGATGTCCCAAGATCTATGTGTTTCCAAGAAATATACTAATTTGCCTTTCCTTGACTAACATTCAGCATTAGCTTTTCATGGAGGAAATTCCTTTATGAGGTCTTACAGAGTCAGTTTCTACCTTTCCTCTCTAGCCTTATCTTAGACCCTCCATAGTATAGTGCCTTTATTTTCTGCCTTTTGCAGTGTGTGGCACCCTTCCCCATCCACAACCCAGCTCAGTTCTTGTTCTGAAACCCTGGGCTAGACCATAACCTTAATATTGTGTATTTAGCATTCTATAGCTTTTCATTCAGTTGCAGTTTTGGTTTGTTTTGTTTCGTTGTCTTCTCTCCTAAATGATAAACTGCAGCCATAAAAATGAGACCATACTTGTTTTAGCTAGCATTTAATAAGCACCTAAATAAATATATTGAACAAATGGGGGGTGTCCAGAGGAGACAAAAATAGTGACATAAACCCACATTTGTTGTAGTTAGGCCTTCTATATAGGATAAAGATAAAGACAATAAAGTATGGGACAGAATACAAGAGATATGCATATGTTTACACTGATGTTTTACTGTTAGGGGAAGATAACCACACATGGCTCAAATTGCCATTTATTAAAGATGTGCTGGCTCCTAAAAAAGATCTTGGTAAAGTTAAGAAATTTAGCCAAAGTGATAACTTACTGTATACTCTATATGTATATAGTGTTCTATCTGTGTTCATATGGAAAATCTTACAGCTATGTGTGTGCTGAATTAAAAAAAATTAAAATAAAGTAGTAGTTATAATAGTTCCCTTCAAGTGTATTTATGTGGAGTAATCAACAAAGAATACGTTAAAGCATCTTCTTCAGGAACTGTGATGTACAACCTGTGTCAGTTTTCTGTAGGGTTCAGATCATTTTTGATAATGATAAAGAATTCTGTACCTTCTTTGAAAAGACATTTCAATAAGTCCTTTGGTATATTTTGTTCTCAGCTTTCTTCCATTGTTTCATATTTGAGGGAAACCAAGCACAGGACCCTGGAAGAGTAGTACATAAGATTGTTAGAGAAGCTGGGAAAAGAAAGCAAACTCTGTGTGTTGTGAGCACTTTCTTCCATTCTAAGCAGTTCTTACCAAAGAGACATTGGCAGTAGTATATAAACTTCTTTTGGTGGGTTCTCAAAAGTGAAATGTATCAGTAGGCATTTAGATACCTATTTGTTCTCTGTGTGTAGAGTTCTAGTATAGGTTTCATGTACACATCACACATATATACACTGAAATGGTTCAGTAAACCTTGCAGAATTTTTATGCTGACAGTATTTCTTGGCTTATATATTGGAAAAACCATGTTTTAATGTGCATAAACCAGAGATCAAGATCTGTTTATATTCAGCTACTTTACTTAATTGTGTTAGGACAATTTGAAGAAGTTACTTCAACTCTGCGCCTCTTATCTATGAAATAGAGGTAATAGTAGTACCTCTTTCGTAAGGTTGCTGTGCAGCTTCAGTGAATTAATATTAACACACACCTAGAAGAGTGCCTGGCTAAAAGTTCTGTGCCCTATATGCTTTCTTAAGGGGACATCTTTTTATAAAAATAAGTTGCTTATTCAAACTTGAATGTAACTTATTGCATTTTGATGGAGTTGCTAAAGAAGTTAGTTTAAAATCTAGTGTTTGTTTTCTTTCCATTCTTTGGGTCTAAAATACCACCATGAGCATTTCCTGAAAATACTTGTTTCCTCTTTTAGTTTTGTAGATTGTCATATAAATTGTGCAATTTCATTTATTAGTGCCAATTTGTTATTTAATGACTTCTCTGTCTTTTTCTCTGAATTAGGAATTATTCTAGGATAGAGACTACCCCAGCATGCTCAGTTTCGTCTCCTTGTTCCTTAGTATGTGGTTTTCAGTTATGCTGGCTAAATACTTCTCAAATATAGTAGATCTAGATCCCCTCAAAATAATGCTTGAATCACTCCTTACTCCCCTCTTCCCCGTGTTGCTTCATTGTTTAGAATGTAGAGAGAGCCAATATATAACCCAGAGGACTCATTTGGATGAGATCAACAGTATTACAATGCACTTGTGGTTAGAGCCTTACTACAAATTGTTTAGAGTAATTACTTGTTCTTGGTATACCTGTTTATAGATAAACTTAGTAAATTCCACAAAGCTAAAATCTTTTAAATAAATATATTATTGGGGATAAATCACATCTTGGTCCTACTGTATCTGTTTACTGCAATTGTTTAATGAAAAGCAGGTGAGTAGAAACATCTTAGAAATACCATTTACTTTTAATCATTGCTGTTCATATTTGCTTTGGTGACTGACACATCTTTATCCTCTTGAAAAATAGTCTGTCTTTTTTTTAATAAGAATTATGTTTTGAAAAAAGTAAAAGGAATGCTATAAAGTGGAGAAGGGTGAGTGTGTGTGCGCGCGCACATGTTCATCTCAAGAACTAAGAAAATACAGTCCTATGAGTTCAAAATTATAAAGTTTAACATCATTTTGCATGTTTTGAATTTATATTTGTGGGATAGATTTTAACTACCTCATAGATGTTTTTCTGCTATTGCAGAATTCTGGACAACATTATTTCAGACTTAAATTTCAAAAGTATTAATGTTTGAAAGTGTTCTCAAATCACATAGCAGATCTAACACACCAACTTGCTCAGATTCAGGATAATTCTGCCTTCATTTAGTATCCATCATTTAGTCACTACAAGCTTTGTCTTCACATAACTGGTGGGAACTTGTGATAGCCGTTCTGCAGAAAGAACTTTTGGTGTAATGCATGAAATGTGAGAAATGTTGAGTTAATTTGTAGACATTGTAGGTTCTGGTATTGATTAATTTATATATTATATGGTAAAATGTTAAAATAAAATTTTAATAAAGTAAATTACAGTTCCACTAAAAACATTTTTAAAACATTAAGGTGCTTCTGATCATCCTTCTTACATAGTTTGCTATAATTAAGAAATAACTTACATACGAAATACTTCTTCATAGTAAGTATTTCCATGACAGGCAAAACTGTGTCTAGCCTACTCATAACCTGTTAGGGCAATATTTCTTTGTACTCACATTTCACTTACTGACTATACAATCTTTTGCAATCTCTTGAAAAGGTGAAGGAAATCATATAGCATGCACTTATCAGTCATATAATTCTTGATTTTTTTCACAGCAAAGAATGCCATTTGTCTGTATATCAAGTAATTACTGTAAATATAAATCAGTTTTTTAATTACTTTTTTGTTTTATTACTCACTTGATAGCTACATCAAACAGTAGAATACTTAAAGAGTAAATAAACTAAAGTAAGGGGTTGGTTAAAGATCACTAGGATGTACGTTTTTTTATAGCAAGAATGTGGTATTGTTCCTTACTAGCATCAAAACAGAACAAGTATTTAGTAAATCTCTTTACATAAGCAACATAAGTTTTAATCCATAGATACTGATTCATAAATAGAGTTTTGAGCAAAATTATCAAGATTGGTAAGTCAGCTAATGTAAGATCACTGAGTGAAGAGTAATGAAATACCTTCTGGTGAAGTTGTACCTAAGGATAGCTTTAAACTTCGTTGGCAGGCTTTTCTAATTTTGAGTTCTGTGATTATTTTAGATTCTTGTGTACTCACAGAAAGACAACTTATGCAGTATCCTTTCAGCTCTAACACTGAAGAGTGACCACAGCTTTTATTGTAGCAGAAGTTGGCTAAAATGAAGTTGGCAGATGTAGGGACAGTCTAGAGATCCAAGCCTTACCTGTTTTGAGTAGGTCGCTGTGGTGCCTGAAGTGAGAGCATTCCAAGTTTGAACCCAGTCTTGGCAACTTACATCCTGTCTCAAAATAAAGAGTATAGAAATCCGTTAGGAATATAGTTCATTGTGGAGATCCTGTGTTCCAGTTCCAGTTCCCAGTACCATAGCAAAATATAAATAAGTAAATTGATAAATACATTAAAACATGGGCAAAGATTATGTAGAGCTGTGTTGTATTAAATTATTCCTGTTTAGAATGCCGATGTCTTCCAAACTGTTCACCATGGTCTGTGAGATTCTACATGACCTGACTTGTGTTCCCCTCTCTGACTTCATCTTTTTCCTTAGCCACATGTGCTGCATTCTTGCTCATCCTGGACCCAACCTCATCATTTTGGCTTCAAAGTTCTCTCCTGAATGATGCCATTCAAAATAAATATCATTTCTCTACCACCCTAATTATGGAGTTCTTTCTGTAATACTTTAGTTCTCTATTTGAATTTAGCACTTGGTGAAATTACTTAGCTCATTTATTAATTTATGTATTATATATCTTCTGTGTTCCTCCCAGATGTAAACAGTAAGGGTGGAGAGTTTGTCTCTCTCCAGTTCATCGCCCTATGCCTAATAGCTAATGCAGTTGCTAGCACACAGCAGGGCTCCAGAGGTTAAACTTATTCGTTGACTGGTAGGAGGAAAAAACAAACCTCTCTTGCATCACTGAGATGACCACTGCTAACATCTTTATGTATTTGTCCAGCCTTTCCCAAGGGACCACTGCTGAATCCCTTATACCTCCTGGTATTCCCAAGACGCTTCTCAAGTTATGTGATGAGTAGTTTCTATAACTCTAAAATACTGTGTAGGTGAAGTCTGTTTCTTACAAGGCTTAGCATTTGGAAATTGAGGTTGGGCAGGTGTGGAGGTAAATATGTATGAGCATTACCAACAGGTCTTAGTAAACATGGTCTTTGTAATGAAAGTTCAAGGGTGAATGGGGTTCTGTTCCCTCTCTACATTAATCTTTTCATGGTAATACTTGGCAATTATTCACTTTATTAAAAATATTACTATAAGAAATTTGAGAAGAAACTTTGGATATGAATTCAGGTCCAAATTAATAATAGTCAGATACCTAGCATGAGATCAAAAGATTTTTTTTCTAGGTACATCACATAGTAGGAGCTAACTAAATTTTCAGTGACCAAATGTAGGAAAGGAATTACTGATCAATGCTTTCACTTACTTGCATTGGTGAAATTGTGGATGCTAGAAATGTACATATTTCAATTAATAAAAATGGTAATATGATAGGGTTATTAATTTGCCAGTTTTAGTTATGGGCCATGTAATAAACACTCACATCCTAGAAAGTTAATGACAGTGAGTTAAGTTTCATAAAGTTTGCTTCAACCTTAACATGCTTGACATTCCTTTCTTTGATGTTGAAATTTTGAACTGACTCTAAATTCTGTGCTCAGGGCAAGACAGCTAACTGTGCTAGGTAGTTTCCTATTCTTTACCAAATTAGGGAGGTGTTGTCCTGATAATAATTAAATCACTGGCAAGACTATAAATATATTCTCTTATTATAATAAAATGGAAACATACTTTAAATGACAGTAAGATAATAAAAGATCCACTAGTATTTGTAGTATCAACTAATTATAATACAAAAAGATAGGTAGAATATATATCCATGCTTGACTGTATGTACTTATTAACATATGCTATATTTATTAAATAGTACTATGGTTGCTCTTATTGTCTAGTATGGCAAATTATTAAAAACTATTGGTTACATCTCATTTTTCTGAATGCCATCTGATAAAGTTGAGTACGATGTAAGCTTGTAAGGAGTAGGTAGTAGGGAATAAAGATGTATAAAAATAATGACATCGAGCTATGATCAGTGTAGTAGTAGGTCAGTGTAGTAATACATTTCTGTTGTACTAGTAGCTCTTGAGTTAATCATTTTACTCTTGTTGTCCCCCCAGAGGTTTACACTCTGTAGCAGAGAGCATCCTCATGCCTTTGTACAAGTTTCCCTCTCAAGTTACTGCTGTCACTCAGTTTTGCATACCTGGCGCAGAGAGGCTGTGATGAGGTGAACGTTGGGTCTGAGCTGACAGACGGACTGGATTCCAGGTCCTCAGTACCTGCCACTTCCCTTGATAATGGGTTTTCATTGAGACATGAATTCTAAAAACTTGAGCGACCAAATAAGTATTGTCTTAGCTATAAAGGATGAATAGTGAACCTTTTCAATGAACTTAATACTATTTAAGATTATAGCATAAGATATAAACTATTTTATGTTTTAATAAAGTTATTTAACATATATTATAGACTGATGTAGGGTTAAAATGTTTCTGTCTGCCATAGGGGTAAGAGAGAGGGACTTAGATACAAACACACAAAGACTTCATATTTTTAAAATCCGAATGAAATTTTAAATATATGTTTTTTTAGTGAAGAGTGCCTAAAATAAGAATGTAAGAATCATTTCTTCTACATTGTTCACTTATATATTCTAATGGCAATAATATAATAGATCATAATTTCCGCTGATAATACCCCATTACTGAAAATTATTTTTACTCTTTTACTTTAAATTCAGCTTGGCAAATTTTTTATTTACAGTTAAATTAATATTACAAATAAGAGATGAGAGAATTTTTGAAATACTTGGGGGAAAATAAGGTTTTATTCATAGAAATTATAGTCATATACATTTCTCACTTAAAGGACAAACTAATTAATAAAAATCATTCCCAAGGGGAAACCATGTGCTAGTGCAAAGACTTCTCAATGTATATGTTTTATATATAGTTTTGATGTATATGCAAATAGCCTACCTTTTTAAAATTAAAACATGAATATACATGCCTATACATTAGCATTTATGGGAATCAGATGTTTGTGTAACTTTATTGCTGTAAATATAATGAGTAACCATAGAAACATTCTAAAACCAAGAAATACTACTGTAAACACTATAGATTTTGAGACAGTAATGCCTACTTCATTAAAGTTCCTTTGTGTTCTGAGTAGATAGGACATGATTTCAGTTGAAGGCAAAGTATATACTATTAAATCACTAGTGTTGCCATGATAGATTCTACAGGAAATTTCAGATTGTTTGTATTGCTTGTTTTCTTCAGATAACACAAGAAGAAAAATCATTAGAATTTTTTTTCCTAAACCATCAGTGTTCGCGTAAAAGGTTTTAAGGTGTTCTTAACCATTTTTTTTTCACTAAAACTAAGAAATTTCCATTTAAAAAAAACTCCACTTTGAAGTGAGCTAATTGATTACTTAGCAAGCTCTCTTTTGCTGAGTCCAGTAAAAATTACATACTGTTTCTGAGGAAGGAATGTAAGAGATACTAGAGTTTTAAAGTAGACAGTAGAATATAATTTCCAGGAGAAGATGCAGGATGTGCATCTTCATAAAGGCTTACATTATCTTATTTTCATTTGTATTTTAAAGCAGAAGACATTATAATGACCTAATGTTTTAATTATAAAGATAAACATTTCTAAAATATAATACTACTTTTTGCAGTATTTGAAATCATTTTACTAAAGAAAGCTACTTACTACCATAGCAGAGAGTATTAAGATGTAGTAAGTCCAAATAGTTTTTTTTTTTTTCTTTTTTCCTTGTAGAAACTTTCTAAGTACTTTAAATAACTATAGCCTCACAGTTTACTTGTAATAAAGAACGTTAATGGGGAGGGTAGAAGTTAATTAACTAGGCCTTTAATAATGGGCCTTTCTAGTAGTACCAGGAATCTTATAACTGCCTCCAAAGCTAATGTGTAGCAAGTTGCAAGATAAAATATCTAGATTTGTAGAATACTCATCCTAAGAAAAATGTTGCCTTCAGGCAAACTTGTTACCTTTGCTGTTGTATAAAATGCCTTTCTAATGATAAGCAGTATACCTTGGGAAAGCAACTTTAGAGGTGCAAGTCCAGTCTCCTCTCTACAGAAGATTAAAATAACAAAGGTAGTACAGCTAGTGTTCCCTTCAGAGAAGATAGCCTTCCAGACCTATTTTGTACACTTAGGTTGTAAAAAAGATAATCTCATGGTTGTTGACTTCACAAGAATTAATGTAGTTTGTGGTAATTATCTTGAAAACTGTATTTTGAAAACCCATTGGGAATACTTTCATCAAATCTCAATAGGAGACATAAGAGTTTGAACTATAATTTATATTACGTAGTTTCTGCAAAGGCTGTATGCTCCAAACTGGTTTACTTTATTGTCGGTTCCCCCAAAGAACATTTAATCTCTCCCTTTGGGCTTGCCCATTTTATACCATCCAGGCTACTTG
This sequence comes from Myocastor coypus, assembly GCA_004027025.1. Taxonomy (NCBI): domain Eukaryota; kingdom Metazoa; phylum Chordata; class Mammalia; order Rodentia; family Myocastoridae; genus Myocastor; species Myocastor coypus. The sequence goes on along the minus strand of PVJA010007204.1, from coordinate 40,435 downwards.
AGAAATCCGATCACCCTTGCCAGGACTCCAGGAGGACACTTAGTAAAAATAGCCCATTTCGCCTCTGTTTTGTTCGGCTGGGGGGGGTGTAAGTGGGTGGGGGCCACATGAAAATGTATTTCATTTTCAGTGTTTCCGGAAGGACTGATCGGTGGAAATGTTGCTTGCTATTTAAAACTCTGCAGAAATGCTGGTTTCTCCAAATAAAGAGCTAATCTCTGAAAGTTGGGCAGGGGGAGCGGGCTGGGGGACGGGGGCGGGCTCTACTGCCCACGTCTCCCTCTGTTCAGCGCGCCGTGTGCTCACGGCTTCCCTGGAGCGGATCACCATATAATTGATGTGCAGTCTGCATTGCTGAATCCTGGACTGCACCATTCTGTGTTCAAGGGAAGATGTAATCTGATCCCTCTGCTGCTGAGGGAGGAATCTGTTCAGTCAAGGCTTTGACAGGGCATAGTCTCCTCCAATAATCTTCTCCGTTCTCTCTCATTATTCCCTCGAGTTCTTCTCAGTCAAGCTGCATGTATGTATGTGTGTCCCGAGAAGCGGTGATACTGAGCTGCATTTGCCTTTACTGTGGAGTTTTGTTGCCGGTTCTGCTCCCTAATCTTCCTTTTCTGACGTGCCTGAGCATGTCCACATTAGAATCTGTGACATACCTACCTGAAAAAGGTTTATATTGTCAGAGACTGCCAAGCAGCCGGACACACGGGGGCACAGAATCTCTGAAGGGGAAAAATACAGAAAATATGGGTTTCTACGGCACATTAAAAATGATTTTTTACAAAGTAAGTAATCTGTTTTCTTCCTGTGCTGTGTGATTGTGTGTGTGTGCCTGCTGGAGAAGGAAAATCTGTATCATCAGAGATGGCTGCAGTATCCTCTAATTTTGGTGGGTGGCTGGATGTCTGGTGTTCTGTTTTATTTCATGATTGTAAGCAAATAACCAAGAGGCAGCGTGAGCTGGGGAAAGCTTTACATTTAAAATAAAATGTGTATTTTTGTCAGAATTTTTAATTGAAAATGTATTCAGACTTTAGAAATGTGGCTCCATTAAATGCTGACCTGGAAATACTCTATCCTTAGTTGGCTTTCAGGGGAGCATTTGCCTTCAATTTTCTGTACCTTACATTTATTTTCCTTTTTTCAAGAGTTGGCTCTTAAAGTACAGAATCACTAGAATTTGGGGATTTATATCAAAAGAGATTATGTTTACTTTCTGTACCCCTCAAAAAATTGCAGGATGCATTTTTGGTTCTCAAGTCAGTATCTTTAGTAAACGGTACAATATTTGAAAGACTTTAGAAGATGCTTTATTGTATAAAACAATTAGAAAATGAAATCCTCAGTGTCTTTCATAATATGATTTTTGGGCATTTTTATTCATTGAGGGATTTCCAAGATGGAAATAAAGTTTGCTTTTGGTGAGTGGCAAATGGCATTTGCAGCAATGTATTTCCAAGATATCCTGGGAAGTTCTGATAGCCAGTATTACCAACTTAATTAGAATGAATATCAAAGTTTCTCATAATAACGATGAAAATAATCTATGAAAGTTATCCCAAAACTCGATTGTAAGATGATCTCTACGGACTGACTTTCATGATGAATTCATTTGCAAGTATGTGTGCCTGTAAATTATACACGTGGAAGCACGTAGCTACCTATGTTATAGCTTTTATAATACTTGGTGTATGGTTTTTAATAAAATTATTGGTTTTGAGAGGGATCATTTTAAAATAATGCAATGATAAATATAGAACAGAAACTTCTAAAGGAAAGAAACCAGATCAATTGTATTTTTTTTTTTTTTAACCAGTGGCTATTTTATGAACTAAGGTGTAAATTGTGGATAGACTTGACTTGTTGTACCCAGATCTCCACCCTAATGTAAGATCATCCTGTATTGAGTGGAAGACTTCCATGATTTTAGAAATCAAGTCTTTACTGTGGCTCTAAAAGGTTTTTGGGATCTCTGTAGTTCTTTTTGGTGCTTACATTGTATCATAGTGTTATGATGTTCCCATGCGAGGCAGTCGGTAGGAATTAAGACTGCTATAAAATAAGAGTTTTCACCTTACTACAAAAATAAGCATAACTATTTATCACTCTGCCCCTGATAACTTGCAGTGCTAAAGTAATTAATTAGTGGATACAAATCTGAAAAATATTGCTGAAATAGAAAAAGTTGAGTTTTATCAGATCTTATTTTGTAGTTTTAAAATATAATAAAATTACATATTAATTGATAATGAAATATAAAAATAAATGTTCTAATATCACCATTGAAAAATGCATTTCTGAATATATACTATAACATAATGAAATATCTACAAATGTAAATGTTTTATATATCTTATAAAGGGGCGTAATTCATTCTCTTAATATGTTTTTGTTCTTGTTTCACATTAGAATATTTTATCCAGAGTATCTGTCAGTAGAACTATACTCTGTGTCTATAACAGTTGATTACTCTTTCCCTTCAAGTTTATTATGCTATTTCCAGATTTCTCTCTTACAATAGGTTTGCTTTTGTTTTACTATTTTTATTTTTCACATTATTTATATGTTCTACTATAATCATTGTTAAAGATTATTTTATTTACATTGCTTTCTTTACCCTTTTATAATGATATAGGTATTTAGAATTTAGTTGATTTCCATTATTTTTGATATTTTATTATCTTTCTGAAAATTTATTTATAAAGATTAGGAAAAGGCATGTTAAGTATGATTTGTTTCTATATAAATTAACATGAGATTTTTTTTTTTCCCTTATGCTGGCTATTAAACTGGAAAACATAAAAGGTATATTACTTTCAAGGAATATATATGGTTAAAATCAATTTTCTAATCACAACACACTGTTATGAACAAAATATTTTAGGGGATAAATTTACCTTTTCAACTGGTTAAGAGTAAAACAAAGTAGAATAAATAGAAGAAACTATGAAACAATTCTATATCAGTTATCGAGTTGTCAACATAGGCACATGAAAATTTAAGAATTTTTAATAATATTACAAGGATTTGATATTTAGGCAGGTATTTTCTTTTAAACATATCTTACTTGCTTTACCTTATAGATGAAAAGAAAGTTGGACCATGGTTCTGAGGTCCGCTCCTTTTCTTTGGGAAAGAAACCATGCAAGGTCTCAGAATATACAAGGTAATACCAAATGTCATAATTGATTCTCTCATGGTTCTCATGCTTTTCGATTTGATGATTCTAGAAGCAGCATTGCTTTCAGTTTTTCTCATAGAATAATTTACCAATGCAGTTGATTGTTTAACGTATTTCTAGATTACTGAAAATTGGGAAATACATCATTGTAAATAGGAAGAAGGACTAGCATTATAATTTGTATTTTGTGGCAATATATTGAAGACACAAGCAGAAGTTCTCTTGTGAACAAAATTTAAAATCATGAATTTTAAAGAATTCTATAAAGTAAATGATGAAATATGAGCAAGTATGTCTTGTTACTATAGCAACATCTTTGGTAGTGTGGATATTATATGCAAAACTGAAGATGAATTGATTATCAGTGAAATAAACCTCACAATTACTAACTCAATCTTATTTCATGAAATTAATGTGTTAGAAATTCCCTTTTATTGGCTTTCCTGGTCTTATGCTTTTAACAAATAACATTTCTATGCCCGTAGAATAGTTTCCATAACAACTCAATACAATCGTAGGCTTGTTTCCTGCTTCAGTCCATCATTTTTGGATTATACATCAGTATGAAACTTTTCCCACTCTCACACTAATTAGGTAACTTGGGCATAGTATCTGTGGCCTAACCAATTAAAAATGGCTTTGCACGTCATTCAGAATGCTGTATTTTAAAATTTAAATGACAAAAGTGTCTTTAAGAGCTCTTTTTTGGTCTGCTTTATTTTTTGTTTCTTGTGTAGTTGACACCTCAGATAACAAATTGAAAGTTAGCAGTAGAAACATTATGGAATTTTATGTTCATGACAGTTCTTTTTTTTCCAGGGTTACTTTATTCTATAAGACTCAGATTAACATTTCTCAGACATTAGGCTTCTCAAAATTGACCATTGTTATTGATTCATCTCCTTTGAAAAAGAGTAACAATTCATTTTATTTCATTCCACTGTGGATAATATTTCTTCCAAATGCTCTTTTATAAAATTTGCAAATGCAAAAAACTGAAGAGCTGACACAGGAGAGAAAAATAAAGCTATCTTTTAGTTAGTCAGGAACTGCTTTTCTGTGTAATAGTTCTCATGTCAACCAACATGTCCCCTTTTTCCTTTCTTCCTTGACAGTTTTACTGTGTGTTGGCATTTCCACCAGAGGGTGTGGGTGGGGCTAGAGAGTTAGTAAATGCATTCACTCCATTGCCTTTTCCTTCCGGCTCTGATGAAGTATTCTTGAATGAGAAAGCAGAGTTCAGTGTTAACTGTTAACACTATTTTTAAAATGTACAAATTTCTGTCAAAACATTATTTTGTCCTTCTATTAATATGGCTAATATCAAGACAGTTATTAAGTTGTCCAGTTATTTTTAAGGCAGCTTAGAAAAACTATTGAATTTTTATTACAAAATGCATTTTAGTAAAGTTTGCCTTTAGTTGGTCACTTTTTTATTGAAAAAACAATGCCTTTTACTGTATAATCTTACTAAGGCAAAATTAGAGCAATGCATATTTATTTCCTTGTCTTTTGGGAGGTTTTGTCAGTTACTAGTATATATGTTTAATATTTTTGTGATTTTTTTTTTTTTTTTGGCAGTTTGACTTCTTACAAGATGAAACTGATTTTACGTTTTTCCCTAAAAATTTTTAAGTTATGAGCACACATTCTGTTTATTTTTCAAGCAAGAGAGAATTGAACTTACATTTGAATTTGAAAAAAGGGATAAATTTAATTATTGAATGTTAGCAATTATCCATAATATAAAAATGTTATAAGATTGGTAGGGAACAGATAAGGAGAATTTTTTTTTTATAGGATATAATGATTGAGTTACATTTTTAAACAGAAATTGAGACATGCTGGATAGAAAAATTGAAGGTGCTGCTTTGTTAGTACCTTTATCAGAACATGATATTATTATATGCATTCTTGGAACTTAAGCCAATTGTCATAAATCAGTGAATTGAAGGTTACTTTACATATGTGATATTAACTGCATCTTTTATGTTGTGTCTCTAAGTATCCCCAGTATTTACCTTATTTAAATAATTTAATTGGATGCAGACATTAGAAAGTAAAGTTTAATACATTTATAACAGTTAAAACTCTGTTTTTGTAGCCGGACATGGTGGTGCACACCTGTAATCCCAGCACTTGGGAGGCTGAGGCAGGAGGATCAGTGTGAGTTCGAGACCAGCCTGGGCTACAAAAGTGAATTCAAGGCCAGCTTGAACTGCATAGCAAAACCCTGTCTCAAAAAGAAAAAAAAAGTAAAAAGCAAAACAAAACAAAAAACCCTCTGTTTTTGCCAAATGTCGTTTTGAAGAACGTTAGTTTTAGAACTAGATCATAGAGCCTTACCCTTTCATTTTACTGGCTGCAAAATTTCGAGCTCAGAGTTTTAATTTTCTGAAAGTTTAAAATATCAGATAAAAATTTTTAGGTATTCTCATTTAACTTTGACTTACGTTCTTGATACCTGTTTTGAGTAACTACATTTCTAATCAAGATAATATTTGCATTATCTCATTTTAATTTTGCCTGTAAATCCTTGATGTCTTGTGAATAACCACACTTTTAGTCAAGGCTGACTCCTATCATATACTCAGACTGAGATTTATAAATAAAAAAATATTAGAGAGTAATAGATATAAATTCTTTTTGTAAGGTAAATTTAAAGAATTAGTGATTAGTGATATCCAGAACAGTTTAATGTACTAGTTTTAGATCTGAGCTTTTAAGAATCATTGAGAATCTCACAGCCCTTTTCATAAAGAAAATTTAAAGTTTTATATAATTATGTCACTGAAGAACATAGAAGTGAAGCCTGTGTGTTTTAAGGAAACATTTTATTTTTCTGATAGACATTCTGTGTGTTGCCTTGAGCATGGTGAACACATGGTTTACCACAGCATTCCACCGCAGCCCTAAGAAATTATTTTAATATTATTTGTGTGTCAGTGACTTGCAACTTTGCCATAGAGATTCTGTCATTTGGTTGCACGTAGCACTGCTGAGATGATAACAGGTGTTATGTAGGAGGGAGGAAACTTACTCTAAGAATAGCAAAGAAGGTTTTGTGCACCCTTCCTCTCTGAGAATAGGCAATTAAAGGAATAAGTGGATTCATGTTTAAAATGTGCTAAGTCATCCTCATCATCTTGTTCAGTCAAGAGTTCATTATTCTTAATATCTACCTTTGCTTCTACTCTTGCTTTTTGTTTTGGTAGTACCACTGGGCTTGTACCATGTTCAGCAACACCAACAACTTTTGGGGACCTGAGAGCAGCCAATGGCCAAGGGCAGCAGCGACGCCGGATTACATCTGTCCAGCCACCTACAGGCCTCCAGGAATGGCTGAAAATGTTTCAGGTGACTTACATAAACACACAACTTGAATTGCTTTGCTTAGTTGATACAAAAGGAAGGGATTATTCAGCCACAAGAAAAGACTGAAATGCTGTTACATGCTGCACCATAGGTGAACCTTGACAGCATTATGCTAAATGAAAGAACTGAGTCCTGTATGTGTTGTTTATTTTGCTTAGGAATGTCCAGAATAGGCAGATCCATAGAAATAGTTTCATGGAGGATTGATTGGCAGTGACCTCAAATAAGTACAAGGGCTTTTTCGGTGTCAAAGATGTATATACCTCCAACTGGTGGATCTGGTATATTGCAGTAAAGTTGCTATAAAGAATAAGGGAGCTTGTTTTATAGTGTAATAGTTAAGAAAGGCCAGCATTTATTTTGTATAAATATCCATTTGCATTTTCTACTGCTTATTCAATAAGACCTTTCTTCCTTTCCTTATTTATGGGTTTTGTTTTTTTTTTCAGGGCTGGGGATCTTTTTTTTTTTTATATATATAATGGTTATATTTCTCAACTATGTAACATACTCATTTTCTAAATTGCGTTGATATAAATAAGGCATTTAAGACTAACTTAAGAATCTAATTAACCACTGGAGTAGCTTACCCTTTACTACTGCCCGTAGAGCTGATGCAGTTTTTTCTCTTCATAGCTTTTATATTACTTAGTGTGTTCCCAATCCAAGTACTACAGTTTTTAGTGTTAAATTCTTTCAACATATACTGGAAAAATTGTTGGCAACCAGACTTTGACTATTATGAATTTTATAAATAAATTATAAATTAATGTAGCATTAATTTGGCATAACTATTAAATTGACATAATTATTTCCTGTGAGGTAATGCATATAAATCAGGTGTTGGTATGGATTAAGCACTTGCCTAATTATTCTTTCCAAAGAAATAAACAAAAATTACATCAATTGGAGATACCTGATATAAACTGCTATACTAATGTAAAATGAATATATTTTACTACTTCTGGCTGCTTGAATGGTATTCTATAGTAAGTGCTTAAAAAAATAATAGTTGAAAGCAATATTTATTTGACTTGATTTGGTATTTTAGATTTTTTAAAGTTGTAAGCTTATATAAGTTCTAATATTATAAGTAGACAAAACAAAGTAGAATAAGAAAGCCTTATTTCTTCAGTAGTTGGAAAACTCAGTTGAATCGATGTTGCTTTTAAATGGAGTTTTAAACTTCCTACCCTTCAGGTAAATTTAGAAATACTAGCATAGTTTGGTGCTGGAGATATAATCAAAACGCTAGAGCCCTAGTTCTCAACAGGGTTTGGCTTTTTGCCTAGATGAGACAGAAATGTCTCAAGATGTTTTCTAGGGGGTATTACAGGGGAGAGGGATGGGTGTGAGGCAGCATTAACAGCAACCTCCTGTCACAGAGAATTATCCAAACCAAAATGTCAGTGGTGCCAAGGTTAGGAATATCTGGGTTGGAGAAATGAAAGCTGTATTTTATTGTCATTAAAATATTATGCACCACAATAATTACATATGTTTTTTACAAGTTTTCATAGTCATTTGTTGACTTCTCTTTTCTCCAAAACTTGTTCCTATTCTTCCCTTCCCTGTCTCTTCATTCTTTTGCCCCATGTTCATGATTTTTTTTTTTTTTTTTTACAATTTTAGTAAATTTTGTGGACGCACTCAGAATTCTAAAGATTTTTTGGTTTTATCTTTGTAAAAGAGATTTGTCCCTCAATAAGAGATGAAAATAAAACTTATATATTTATGTAGTCTTAACAGAGGAGTACAGCTTTTCATCCTCCCTGCTCTGGTGGGTTGGACTGTGGCTGTGTACTGTCATATGGTACATGTGTGTAAGTGTGAGCGACACAACCTTTGAGGATAGTGCAGAAATGATTTCTTATGGTGCTGTAATAAAATATAAATCTAATTGAAAATTGCATGTTAGTAATGGGATTATCATGATGGTAGACAGCCTCCATCATGCTTATATTACTGTGGGAAAGGTTTATTTCTTATCAAGAATGATAGTTCAGGGTAGGGTTATTTATGTGGTTGGACCTGGTTTTCCCAGTGTTTTTATGTCATTTAGGGTATTAGCCAGTTTTAAGAGAACTCTGTCTAATGCTGATTGCCAGTTGGGGCCTTTCACTTTATGTTATAGTGAGCATTTTGAAGAATACCTTATACAACATTTGCTTATTCAGCTAGCCCATGCTTTCCTTAAATGATCAAATGTTACTGTTTACTATGTTTCATCAAATCTGAGGTTGCAGAGATTTTTAGATGCATCCCAGTTTCAGAAGTGTTAAATGAAAAATACAAAAAAAACCCACTTTTTAAAAATCACTGAGACTCAGTAAACTAGATGTTAAACCAGCATTTGATTACTTTTTCACCTGAAAGTAGGTGAAATGAAGGAAACTTGTGCTTAGTTTATAAGCCTGCTCTGGGGGTGGGGCTGGCACAGTGTGTGGTGCCGGGGGTCAAACTGAGGTCCCAGAGGTTGCCTAAGCTTGCCTAAGAACTGAGGTCCCAGAGGTTGCCTAAGCTTGCCTAAGCAGGTGCTTTAGACTGCTGAGCCATCTCACCGGCCCAGTAAAATGAACTTATACCTGTAGATATAAGACTGTATTTTTTTTTCCAATAAATGATCTAAGGCAAACAGATCTATAACATCAAAAGGTCAGTGTGACAGATCAGGCAGAGCCTTAGTCTTTTGAGTATTGTGTCTGTCTTGGACACACCTAGTGTCTCTTTGCTGTATGCAGCCATGTCTTTTCAGGGCTGTTAGTTAAATAACTAGAAATGAATCACTTACCTAAAAGCTTATAATGCTTTAATACATAATCTGTAGGCAGTAAAGTGTAACTTATAATTTCACAGTAAAGTGGGAGAGTCATGAGTTGACCTGTGTGGTGGGGTAATTGCAATGCTGTGGCTCCTGTAGCCCTGCTGAGGGGATTTGGTGATGACTGTTCTGATGTGTGATCTGCAGAATGGGAGATGTCATCTCCTTGCTGTCCTCATACTTCTGAGGAAGTGATACAGCCTTGTTTTGGTCCAGCTCCACCTGTTCTGACAAAGTTCTATTCTCAATTTGCAGATTGAATTAGAACAAATGATACACCATTTTGGGTAAAATGAAATTAAGACTGAATGCTAGTATGAAATAGAAGCAATAATTAAAGACAAAACCAAAAATCAAATTCTATAACATTTGAATTTTCCGTAGGTATTGACGTGTATAAAAGTAGAAACAGACCAATTCTTAGTCTTCATAAAGTAAAGCCTAGGTCATACTCTCTGAGTTAGTGTTTGACATTAGCTGGTCTTAATAATTAGAACTGTGCCATAGTTCAAATAGTGTCACTGCCATGCTAGAGGTGCTACAGATGCAAGCTCTTTACCACATGAGATTCAGGTAAGGTACTACCCAAGGACACAAAACACTTGTGTATAACTGGAACACTGAGGGTCGCTTAGACTAGTAGACCGAGTTCTGGTTTGTAAATCACCCACATCAATGTTGGATGAATTGCTTAAGAAATGAATGTCCTCAGCCACATTTCTACCACAGAATCAGAGGTTTAACTGATGGGTTGTCTGTGTGTTTTTGAGTTCCTTGACGACCGCCTAGGAGCCGCTGGGCCGGGGCCAAGCCCTGTGCTACTTGGGTGGGGCCTGTCAGACTCGTTGTCTTTACAGCACTTGCACACAGTTCTAGGATCTGACAGGTGAGTTTACTGGTGAAGGTTACTTAATCTGTTGAGTGGCTCAGTGCCCCGTCTGCTGCTCTTGACTGCATGTCTACGTGAATTGAAATAAAATTCCACTTCCACGAAGAGTTTCTAGTTTTGCATTTGCAATTTTGCACACAAATGAAATTGGCACTTCTTTTCTGAATCTGGATTATTTTTCCTATTCCTACGTGTTCCCATGTAGCCATCATGAAAAGCCAAAAGAAGTGCTTTTGCCTTGTCCAGGTCAACTACTTTTTCACACAGAAGTAATGATAATCAGAGTCAATCTACCGCTTTCCTTTTACAGATAGAGAAACGAAGGCCGTGAGATAAAGTATAGTCTTAATTATAATGTCTTCTCCAAAAGTTGAGCTTCCTGATTCTTAATTCAGTATTCTCCCCACTGTTCCTTGTTACACGGTACTGTAGGTGGTTGTTTTTACTTTAATTACTCATTTAAGGTTTTCAGGTTCATATGTAATTCCTTACTGATCAGTCTCATCTGTGTCCAAAATCTGAAGCCACTCTTGGAACCAGACTGAGCAAGCAAGTCCTAGTGATATCATTCAATATAAAAAGTAGAAACCAAAGAACTTGGAGATAACATCACTGTGGTTAATTCCTGACTTTTGAAATTCATTCATTTTTTTTTAATTCATTCATTTATAGTCCACAGATATTTTTTGAGAGCCTACTTGGTGATAGGCCCTACTTTGAGTCTACAGATATCCTCATAGATAAAGCAGGCATAACTGTTTTGGCATAGAAGTTACATTCTAAACAGGAATAGATTGGCCTTAAACTGATTTGCAGTTTTTAAAAAGTTCAGTTCTTGCCCAGAGAAGGAAGGGTTGTCCCATACATAAAGGAGGGAGTGAGCCTGTGCAAATCCCCAGGAGAATGTATCAGCTACCCAAAACATGGGAAGGCTCTGAGTCACAGCGTGCCTGGGGTGCTTGAGGCACAGGAAGAATGTGCAGGGCAGAGGAGAGTAACTAAGAGGGAAAGTAAAGGAAACTAGGATCCTGTGGGCCATCCTGAAAGCTTTGGTTTTTATTTAACTGAAGTGGGAAGCACTTGAGGATTTTAAGCAGAAGAGTAACTTTTTATGGTCACTGAGTACTGTGGAGAATAGAACAGGAGGTCAAAGGTAGGCAGCAGGGAGACCTGTCTGGAGTAATCTACGTGAAAGACACTGGTTTAGTATCTTATTTTTTAAAAACTTTTATTAGTATACTTTTGCAGCATATAACGATCCCATTCACTGTGGGGAGTTCACACATTTATTTCTTTTTATTTTTTGTTACTTTTAATAAGGAATAACAGTATGACAGTTTCAAAACACGATAGTAGTATATTACAAATAATTGATCCAATGCATATTGTTGTCCTCGTAGTAGTTATACAGAGCACAGGGTGTAGATGTGATGATTTTTCTAATCATTGTTGGTACAAAACATTTCTCCTCTTTTGGTATCTTAGACCAGTGTAGAAATGTTCTGATTTCTTGAAGCTGGAGGCCATAAAATTCATGTGAGTCAGAGCTACCTGCTAGTAAGAGAAGGGGAGGAGTCAGGGACATTAGAGTTTGGGGCCTGAACAACAAGTACCACAGGTTACTTCATTTGCATGTTACTAAACCAAGGGGGAGAGCACTGCTGGAACTTCTACATATCCAGGAGCGAATATTGAAGAATTAGTTTGATATACAGGTTCTGAAGTTCAGGAAGAACTGCAGACTACAAGGAGGAAAGCTATCTGAGTGAGCCTGTGTTGGACTCACCTGAGGAGACTGGCTTTTAAATAATTAGAATGTTGTGTGTGTCTGTTCCATAAAAGCAGCCTGATTTACATATAGTTCAGACAATATTGATTAAAATATTAGAAACATTTATCAGTCATAATCTTTTCATAAACTTTGTCTTGACTGTATAGAAATTTGTGACACAGTTTCAAGCATCAACCCAAAGTCTGAATTAGTATTTATCTTCTAGTTTGTTTTTCTGTCTTATCTCTTCATCTAAAAGATTTAATAAAAAGATATTTCTTATGTTAGCATGTATATACTGTGTATTATTTTTCTACACTTTTTTTTAAAAAAAGCAATAATTCATTGAGAAAACCTGTAAAACAGGTATAATTTTATTAACTTAGAAATACAGTATCTACTAATGTAAGTACTCATGAACACTTCTAAAAATATTTTTAAACCAGTTGTTCATATATATGAAGGAAATTAAGAAATTTATACTAACTTACTCTATCAAATGCCTTAAAGCTGCATTTTGAGTTAGCGCAGTTGTCCATCACTCAAAATGGGCCTATTACAGTAAGTTTCCACAAATACGGTGTAGATGGAGAGGAAGACCATATTAAGAAAGCCCACCTCATGCTGTGAGGGATATAACTCAGTAAATCAGTGAGCTACATACTGTTGATACTAACTAAAGTGGAGATTGATCAGATTATCAAATAAGTAAGTTTACACCAGTGTTTTTTAAATTTTTATTACTAGTGCACATATGCAGTACATAGTTGAGCCAGCATTTGAAGTCATATGAGGCAAGAATATAATCAAATGCTTCTGACTGTGTGTGTACATAAACATATATAGGCTTATTTCAAATTTTTACCTATAAATCCTCACTCTGACCAAAGAATGCAAAGCGAAAATTCATGATAAATGTTCTGAATGTATGTATATGTAGAAGGGCAAGGACACACATTTATTGAAGCCTGTAGTTCTTTTATTTGGTGGTAAATTTGAGTATATTAATAGCAATAGTGAAACTATTGAAAACATTTCATAGTAACACCATAACTCATAGTTTATGATAGGGAAGAACAGATGATGTTCATTGTAGATTCTAACAAGGTAAATACTTTCAAAAGTATTCTTTACATTATTTTAAGTAAGATTGCCTTGTATCTTTAATATGTTCTCAATTATTATATATTTAACATGGGCCTGAACAAATGTTTCTTTTTTATGAATAAGAAGAAAAATGGCAAAGTTCAGATGTTGTAGCTCCAAACCTCACCTATTGTTCTCTATTTGTTCTCTTCCAGAGGGACACAGCAATTCACAAAAGTATTTAAATCAGCATTGATTTACAGAAACAAAGGCCTGTTCAAAGATGTTTTTCATTTATCATGAGATTCTTTACATGATTATTGTAAAACACCAACCTTTTAAATTACTTGTAGGACTTCTGAGTTTTCCTTTTAAGAGTCCTAGCTTTTTTGCGTGCAGGTGTTCCTTACTGCAAATGAAAGCAAAAAAAATTTTAAGTAATCCCCTAGTGTTGTTATATTTTTTAATTATGTATTTTTGTGTTTCTGTAGGATAGCACTTTATCTCTTTTTTTTTTTTTTAAGAATTTTTTATTTTATTTATTTATGTTTTTCTTGTTTCATAACCTTTATTTGCTTATTCACTCATTTTTATGGCTGGCTCAGCCCGTGCCCTGACGGCAGGGCTGGCGCAGCATGTGGTGCCGGGGATCGAACCGCGGTCTCTGAAGCCGCCCAAGCTTTCCCAAGCAGGCGCTTTAGACCACTGAGCCATCCCGCTGGGCCCCAGCACTTTATCTCTTACTCCCTTATAGATTTGTATGTTCTAATTTTCCTACAAAGTCAGTTACTATTTTTTGTTATTTTAAAATCTGAAATTATTTTCATAAAACAGACCTTTCAATTTGTAGAAGACCCTTGTCAGCTGTGAGGAATCCAGCTTTTAATTCTGTTCTAGAGTGTTAGAGAGATGACTTATGAAAACATTAAATTTTATGATTGCCACTAGAAAGAATATAGAGAAAACTTCATCAAATTCTGTATTTATTCAGTAACTCAAACTGTTGTTTCGGGAATAAAATTTTGTCACATGAAGCAGCTTTTATAATAATGTGCAAACATTTTTTTCAGTCAAAATTTTGACTTTTTAAAAGCTTTTGTAAAATAGAGGTAGGTAATAAACTTGGTAAAAAGGTACTATCACTGCAGTGACCTCTGCAGAAAATGTCACTATAAGCAGTCAGATTTTATAGAATTCTTGCCTTGTTCGAAAATGAGTGTGTATGGGTGTGTTTTTTTAATGAACTTATTATTTGGGAATTACTAAAATTACTAAATTAAAATAGTAATAATCTTGAATTCCTTTTTGATAGAGCTGGAGTGGACCAGAAAAATTACTTGCTTTAGATGAACTCATTGATAGTTGTGAACCAACACAAGTAAAACACATGATGCAAGTGATAGAACCTCAGTTTCAAAGAGACTTCATTTCTCTGCTCCCTAAAGAGGTAAGGATCAGGGCACCGCCTGGTTGGGTGGGATTTAAACGCACAATTCAGCAGCTATCACTGTTAAGCATTATTATGCTAATTCTGTTATTCAGTATTTTCAGTTTAACACTTGTAATTAGTGGTAAAGAGGGCTTTAAATTGATAAACAATTACTTAATATTGTAGTTGTCACATTAAAGCATGCTTAGGGACTAAGTTGATTCTTTCTAATACTGTACTTGAATTGGCAGTACATGGTAGCATAACTTTTATAGATTGATTCATTGGATTGTTTCCTTACAAAGATTTTAGGTTCAATTTTGACCTTATGGGAAACTGATTTGGTTCTAGTCAAATCGATTTATGACCAGGATCATGGAAAGAATTAAATTTGTGAACAGAGGTGCCACTGTACTGAATATAGGTAGTTACTGTGTTTAACAGGGTAGTGTAGACTGTCATATGTGTGTCTTTTTGTACTGATCATCTCCTGAACCCATATACTCCCCATGCAGTGACATTCTTATTGCACTTCTGGAATTGTGCAGGCTCATTTTTGAGCTTTTATGTAAACTGATAATGGTAAAAATAAAGCATAGCTTAGATGTAGAGCTCCTATTAATCTTATATGCTTCCTGGTTTTACTTTTGTTGGCAAACCAGAGTAATATGACATTAAATGGTCAGTTTCTCCATGATTTATATTTTCATGAATTATTACTAATTATACTATACTAAAAAATGATATAAAAATGGTCCTGAAGTTTCAGTCATGAAAGGAGTAAATTGTTTTTCAGATAGTCGTTCTAAATATTCTAGCGGCATTAAAGATGGTTCCAGTTATAATTTTGTGTCAATATGAATAAAATAATTTTATCATACTTAGTGTATGAAACTAAGCATAACTCCATGGAAAAGTGAACTTTATTTAAAAAATTTTTTTTTTCCTGAAATGATTTTTTTCTTAGGGGTGCTTTTAAAAGGCAGAAAAAAATGATTATTTATGCTAGCTCTTTCTGAAATTAAACCTGTTGAATAAGTTTAGCTTATGAAAATGATACAATCTGTCTTTCCTTCCAGAAGGGAATTAATAATAGGAATTGCTTTTATATTTGATTGAAAGTAAATTTGCTCATTTTTGATATATTTTTATAGTTTGTTATATTTTATAGTTGATCTATTTGATTTTTTTTATAGTTTTCCTTGTCCTCCTAGTTTTAGAGGGTAACATTTTTGTTAAATGTACTACTCAGTAGTCCAGTTTACCTTTAGGAATGGTGAAATTTTGTTTTGTTTTGCTACATTTTAATTCTGTAATATTTTAACTGACAAAAATATAATTTAAAATCAGTGGGATTTGAAAATAGTTTAAAGAACCTTAAGAACTGGACACATTGTCAATAAGGAGGATGAATCCAGTAAAAATTCTCTTGAAAGTGAAGCCAAATTGGAAAAGAGGAATGAGCCCTGCCTCAGAATATCACCTATGTTGGTTTTTGGTTTACAAATACTAGAAAAGTTTCCTGATTTAAAAAATACTGTATTGTAAATGTGTGGAATAATAATACTATAGATGTAACTCTGCACAGAAATTAGCACTTGGGTCAGACACTCAATCTTCCCATTATATAAAATATTACTGTCATGTCAGGAGATTGATTTACAGATTTTTTTTTCTTAGAACTCATTAGAATGGAACTCAGAGCTGTATACTGACATCTGATTTTTAAACTCAGAAACCATGGTAAAATTTGCACTAGTCATACATGACCAATTTGTGATAAATAGCGCGGTCCTTATTTTGCAAGTAACACGAGGAAGCTCACAGCAAATAAGATTAGGTGATCTGGAACAAAACTTGGTATCATATTAACTAGCATTTTGTTCTAGCTGTTCTCTAAATTTTTTTCCTTACTAAGTCCACTGAAATATAGCAAGCCTATAAAAGTATTGGCTACTTTTTAAGAACAGCATTGTGGCCTCTGTCCCCTATAAGGAGTTTGTTTTAGTTGCAGTTGATGTAACAAAGCACCATAGACTTAAAAAAAACAGGTCATAGAGGTCTGCTGTATTGTATCGTCTACTAGTGGGCAGAAATAGTACAAAGAACTCTCGGTTCCTGTTTAGGATATGAATTTCATCCCTAAGGGCTGCATTCTCATGGCCTAATCAGTGCTCAAAGGCCCCACTTCCCAAAGCCCATCCCATTTTCAGGGTAGAATTTTAATAAATTTTAGGTGACACAAACATTCAGTCCCATTTCAGACCCCTACATGACCAGACTATTCCTTGGAGAAACTGATGTACTTCTCCATGATACATAATTAGAATCATATAACTAATTGCTGTTCCTTTATACTTGCAGATGAATTTTAAAAATCATACCATTGTTGCCAGAAACTTGTGCAGTTCTTTTTCCCTTTGCTGATACAGTTTTCCTTGTTCTGCACCCTCTCCCTGTTTTCTGTTTTATGGAAGCAAATAGATACCTTATAGGCACACTACCAAGCTGAAGTTCATGGTTGATTTGGAGACTTTCATACTTTAAAGGAAAGTGTGCTGTTAGCTGTGGAGCTCTGCTTTAACTTTCCTTAGAACCTGACCTTTGCTTTACATTTCTCCTGTACATACATACCTTACATACATGCCTTAAGTCCAGGCATGCAGACACTGGATTTAAGGATCTCTTCATCACTGTTGGTGGAGAAGTCTTGCCTGTTAACTTTAAGTCTAAACTGTTCTAGTCCTGTTATATCCTAGCCTTTGAACTACCTGATTGTTGCTCCTTCAGTCAGATAATGAAAGCAAAGAATGGACATTTTTATGTGATTATAAATTTTTTTTTTATGTATATAGGTCAGGGTCTATAGGGTCTCACTCGACAGATAGAACTCGTAGTGATCCTCTTGTTTTTAGCCTCCCAAGCACTGGGATTACAAGTGCATACCACTACACCCAGTCTCAATTGCCCTCTCAGCATGCCCCAGGGGCTGGGCCCTCATGGCATGCCTGGGATTGAACCCTGGTCCCTGTGTCTGCCTAAGCATGTGCTTTCATCCACTGAGCTATTTGGCTGACCTATGGTTATTATTATTATTATTATTATTATTATTATTATTATTATTATTTTGATACAGGTTCTCATTATGAAGTTCAGGCTGGCCTTGAACTCACTTTGTACCCAAGCTGGCCTTTAACTCACAGCGACCTTCCTGCTTCAGCTTTCTAATGTTAGGGTTACATGCATGCACCACTGTGCCTGGCCATCATAAATGTCTTGGGCATTAGTTAGCATCTCTTGTATAAATATCCTTGTGCCTGGTAACATTTTTGTTAAGTTATAATTTTCACAAAAGTTGGTAATATAGTGATAGCACATTAATATTAATGCTGAACTAAGCAAACTGGCCTAGGCTTGGATTGATTGGTGTTTTCAAAATTAAGTATATTAATTAAAAATATATAAGCATGTAAATAAATTATAGAATCGAATAGTTATGCCCTTTTAAGTGACTGTGTAGTTGTGGTACTGAATGTTCTTTTTTGGTAGAAAGTTATTTTGTGAAATGTTTTTTACTCATTCATCAATAGTGGTCTTAAACTGAAATGTATACTACCTAGTTGATACTTTGGATGTAGAATGTACTCAGTAAGTCAAGAGATTAATGGTAAACTAGGAAAAAATAATTTATATCATGTAATTATTGTTCAACTTTAAAAAACCATGCAAATTATGCTTTCACTCCCATGTGGGCCTTGACCCCTCATGTGGTATAGTTGGATTAAATCTTTGTCATTTAGTTTATGAAAACTGAACTTAATTGCTCTATTTAGATATATTTTATTGTTACATAATAGGCTAATTTTTATATCTATCAAGTTATTTATAATGTGTTCTATTTTCCTTTCTTTATTGGAATTGACCATACAGAGTAAAAAAAATTATGGTTTGGATATATTATAAATAAAATTTTAAAATCAGTAGTATGCTGAAGAAGTACCTCAAATATATAACTCTGTGGCTTTTCAAGAAAATCCCTATAAGGCACCATAAAGTAATTAGAACCCAATTACTTTCATATGCAGAGTAGTTTAATAATTGTCCTGGGTGTCAGGGGTGTAAGTGTTTTAAAGTTGATCATTGTGGTGAACACTTTGATGTGATGAAGACCTACTAATTTTGGTATCTAGTAAATGATGTGCCACATAGAACTTAAAAAGATCATATTTTGTATCAGTCAGATTGAGTAAAATACTTGGATAATTGGGTAAAAAAAATATGTAGAGAAATTATATTGTGAGGGAATACAAATATAAATAAAGTAAAATATAAAATGTGCTGAGGTTCAGAACAAAGCCAAAAGTAGAGACACAGTATTCCTTCAAGATGTAGAATTATTGACATGTCTAAAAAGCTTTAGGGCATTGATTTTTTTTTTTTTTTTTTTAATGGCTGGCTCAGCCTGCCCTTGGGGGTGGGGCTTGCACAGCATATGGTGCCAAGGATCAAACCACAGTCCCTGCAGTTGCCTAAGCTTTCCTAAGCAGGTGCTTTAGACTTCTGAACCATCTTGCTGGTCCAGAGCATGGGTTTTTAATGTCTACTTGATATCTGTAAAAATTTAATGTGCTGTCTTTCATAAATTTAGACACCATAGAATTTGTATTTATAATGTGGAATCATATTTATGTAGAATAACATCTATAATGTACAATTTATATTTATTTATAATTATACTTATATATAGTTATAAGTATCATATTATTTAGAGAATAGTTAATATATTTCTTCAGTTTCTTTACATTTGGATATACTGAGCATTTTTCTTTTCTGTAGCTGGCACTTTATGTGCTTTCATTTCTGGACCCCAAAGACCTGTTACAGGCAGCTCAGACGTGTCGATACTGGAGAATTTTGGCTGAAGACAACCTTCTCTGGAGAGAGAAATGCAAGGAAGAGGGTAAGGTTCAAATTTGCACAGACAGTGTATTAGTACTCTGGAAAAGCAGTGTGCTTGTGGAAAATAGGTGTACAGAATAAGAGCAGATTTTATATGTGAATGGAATAATGGTGAATGAATGAAAAGGGGAAACTTTGGCAGCTTGTCCAACACTGAGTCTTCATTTACATTCGCCTTCTTAGATGTGGTAGTTAAAAAGTCAAGATGAAGACAGTTTAAAGGAAACTAAAAAGATATATAATCAAATATTGAGTATTTTATTCATTCTTTACATAAATATTTATTGAACACCTACTATGAGCTAGACTTTATTTTGGTTTGGTTTGGTTCGGTTTGGTTTGGTAAGATTTGATGAGACAGTGTCATTCTAGAGTATAGGCTGAACTTGAACTGACTGTGAAGGCCAAGCTGGCCTTGGACTCTGGATCCTTTTACCCTACCCCCAGAGTGCTAAGATCACAGGTATGTGCCACCATGCCCAACTGGCATTATCAACAGGGCATTCAGGGTCTCACTACTAGATTGGACTTGTAGTGATCCGCCTATTTACAGGCTCCCAAGAGCTGGGATTACTTGTGTGCCCTGTGATGCCCGATCTTACACTCTGCCTCAAAGTCCCCCAGGGGTGGGGCCAATACCACAGGCCCAGGGATCAAACCCCAGTGCCCAAAGCCTGCTTGCAGACACTTGAATTCGCTGAGCTATTTGGCCAGCCATTGCCTTCCTGCTGTAGAGCTTCTGTTCCTAAAAACTTCTTTTGTTTTGTTTTAAGATCTTTTTTTCTTGTAAGAGAATAGACATCACCAGTATTAAGTGCAGTACTTTTTTCAGCAAGTATATATAGTCATTTTGAAAAAACATATAAATACAATTTGTTTCTAAGAAGCAAAATTTCTATGAAAATTATAGGTCCACAGGTGCTCTGTAGGTGGTCCTACCCATGGTTTCAGGAAGTCACTGTTTCACTGTGCAGGGGAACAGTGGTGGCTCATCTGGTTAAACTGCCTGGTGAAGAGCCAGGGCCCTTGGTTGCACATCTCACCCTTACCATACCCCTGACCAGGCTAACCAGTGGTACCTTCCTTCTCTCATGTCCGTGTAAAGTAGGGTTAGTCATCTGTATACCTTCTTTCATGGAATTGCTTTTTTTAAGTGTTTTTTTTTTTTTTTTTTTTTCTTTTTTTGCCTTTTTGAGACAGGGTCTTGCTATGCAGTTCAGGCTGGCCTTGAGCTCACTTTTGCAGCCTAGGCTGTTCTCGAACTTGCAGCAATCCTCCTGCTTCAGCCTCCCAAGTGCTGGGAGTACAGGCGTGCGCCACCATGCCCAGCATGGAATTGTTTTTTAATGGCTTTTTAAACATTGCAGTAAGATGTAATAAAATTTATTATTGAAACAATTTTAAGTGCATAGTTCAGTAACATTAAATGCATTTACATGTTGAGGTACAGTCACCAGCCCTTCTTCATCTTGTCTAGTTGAAACTCCATGTCCACTTAGTAGTAACTCCCCCATCTTCCTTCTTCTGGGGTCTGGAAGCCACATTCCATTTCTATCAGTATGACTGGCCTGTTATCTCAGACCAGTAAAATTACACAGTATTTACCCTTCTGTGATTGTTGTGTTTCACTTTAGCATAGGCCTATCTTGAGGGCTTCTCCATGTCAAGCAGTTGTTAGGATTTCTTTTCTTAAGGGTGAATGATGCTCCATGGTGTGCAAATATGACATCAGTATGTACTTGGATTGCCTCTAACCATTGGCTACTGTGAGTGGTACTACTGTGAGCACAGTGTAGTTACCTGTTTAGGTCTCTTCCTTTTATACTTTTGGTTATATGTAGAGAAGTTGACTTGCTTGATCATATGTTAGCTCTATGTTTAATTTCTTGGTGGAGCCAATGTCCTGCTTTCTACAACTGCTGTACTATGTTACATTTGCTTGAGCAATGCACAATCCAGTATCTGCACATCTTCATAAGCATCTCTTAGAATAATTTTTAGAAAGAAATGAAATAATATAAAAATGTCCCGTACAGAATGTCCACTTTACATTATTGTTATATTCCTTCATAACAGTATCAGAAATAAAACAATTGTCCTGCATTTTACTAAGCATAAAGGACAATTTTTAAATGTGTAGTTTTTATTATTGGTAAAGGGAATTATTCTTTTGAATTCCTTGATACTTCAGGGATTGATGAACCATTGCACATCAAGAGAAGAAAAGTGATAAAACCAGGTTTCATACACAGTCCATGGAAAAGTGCATACATCAGACAGCACAGAATCGATACAAACTGGAGGCGAGGAGAACTCAAGTCTCCAAAGGTAACTGAAGGCTTACAGTGCAACAGAAACTATTAGTCAAGTCAGTGGTCTTGCCCCTGGTACTGTGTCTCTTCTTGGTAAGCAGTATAACTCCACACCTATCCTAAGCGGAAAGGAAACTAATAACAACTAATATAGCTGATACTGTTCCTTTACTGCTAATTTTTCTAATCTGACTAATTTACTGAAGAAAAAAATGAGATGATTGTATGTCTTTTATACTTTCATCTTAGGTAAATTAAAATCCCTGAATAGCTTCTTGAAATGTATTGTGTCATATGTATTCTTCCCGAGAATGGACAGCTCCATCTCTGATCACATCACCTGAGCATGGTTATTTTTGAGGAATGCCTGTGTTTTGGTTTAGGATGGCTTTTCTGTGGCTTATTTTTAGAAACTGAAGTGTAACCCTGATTTTTGATTTTTGTCTTACAACCTTTCAAGTATACAAAGAATGGTAAAAATGGTTAAATTCTTAGATGTAGTTTTATAACAAAAACAATTTGGGGAGATAATATGTGTACATTATGGCAGATATTTTTTGTTGAAGTTAAAAAAGCTGATGATTGTTGCTCATCTTTATAATTAGGAAGTGTTTTTTCTTGTGTATTAGAAATTCTTGTATGTATAAGACACATTCCTTTTATTTAAACATAAAATAGTTATAAAATACACTTAATTTTGAACCAACTTTATGAGATCTTGATTCAGTAAAATTGTGTTTGAAATGGAAATAATAGAATATGGAAATAAAATGTTCAAGGTAGATTCATTAGCCAGGAAGGACTTATATAAGCTAAGAAGGCTGTATATTATATAATTTTTTATTCTAGAAATAGACTATGCATTATGGTTCTTATTTAATGGCTGTCTCATTCTTTTCACCAATATTTGGAAGAATGTAATATAGTGGCACATTCTTAACCTATGTGTCTCTAATAGGTGCTGAAAGGACATGATGATCATGTGATTACGTGCTTGCAATTCTGTGGGAACCGGATAGTTAGTGGTTCTGATGACAACACTCTAAAAGTTTGGTCAGCAGTCACAGGCAAAGTAAGTTTCCTTCTTTCTGCACTTCACAGTTATCTTTTTTATTTTATTTCCCCAAGCATCAGCCGTCCCCACTTTTTATGATAGTGACTATCAGAGCTTCTACCTTAGTTGTCTCCCACTGTATTTGTGAAAGCCACCTTGGCACGATGATAGTGATGTTTCCCATGATAATACAGTATATCATTCAGTTCTTTCTTCATTTAAGTTGTTTGTCTGTCTCTGTGACTTAAATATTCTAAGGTATTTTCAAATACATCTTTTTCTTAGCTCACTTTTTCCCACCCAGATTATACTTCATTTGTTTTAATGTCTTTCAAAAGTACAACCTTTTTCCATATAAACTGCTTTGTTAATAAGCTACCTATAATTTAGAATTAAGATTATATTAATTGGATCCAGGGAGATAGCTCAGTAGAATAAGCACTTGCCTGGCAAGCACAGGGTCCTAAGTTCAATCCCTGGTACTGAAAGGGAAAAACAAAACAAAACAAAAAAAACCACAATTATGTTAAGTATGTTAAGCTAGACAATGTCAGACTCTTGTGATGTGGAAGTTAAGCAGAGTAGGCATTTTAATATGGCTTTGAAGAAAAACACAACCCAAGCGGTAGACTTACTTCATAAAGTATTATACCTTAATGATTCTGTAGCAGATACTTATTTTTTAGCTCTATAAATTAAGTAATTGGCCACATACAAAGTTATAGAGAAAACAATATGAAAAAATCCATGTTTTAAAAAAATGTCTTTCACTATATTGCTTTTTAGACAAGAATGTTACAAATATTAAGAGTCAGGTGCTAAAATTTTTAAAAGTAGCTTCATATTTCATGGTGTAATAGTAGTTTTGGATTAATTTCAGGGTTTTAATGTCTGTCTTTACTTGTTTAGTAGTAATGTGGGTAGCTCCTAGCTCCTGACCTGGGGCAAAATCAGATGAAGTGTGGTATGTAGCCACACCCAGGTCATTCTGGCTCTTTCTGTGCAGCAACCGAAGTTGCAGTTGTAGTATTACTTCATCAAGGAGGCTTAGTATTGGGTATTGCATTCATCTCATATTTTTACTTTCTGTTACAATGTGTTTATATCATGTGGTTCTTACATAACTTTCTTTTTTATGGGGGTACCAATGGATCAAACTCGGGTTCTTGTACTTGTCAGGCAGGAGCTTAAGCCTCTGAGCTATCTTCCTGGCCCTTACATAAACTTCATACCATGTTTCCTTTCTACACATTTGTTCCTCTGTTGGTATACATGTATCTAATATATATATATATATATATATATATATATATATATATATATACATACATAATGATGTTGCATAAGTTAAACAGGCCTGGTTATAACAATACACAGAAAATTTTCTGATGATCAAATTCACTTTATAGTTTATTCTAAATTTTAATGGCCTGCTAAAATATTACTAAAATAACTTCTTTCTACCCAAAATTAATCATCTTAAGTGTTTTTCCAGTGTCTGAGAACATTAGTGGGACATACAGGCGGAGTCTGGTCCTCACAGATGAGAGACAATATCATCATTAGTGGATCTACAGACCGAACTCTCAAAGTGTGGAATGCAGAGACTGGAGAATGTATACACACGCTGTATGGGCACACTTCCACTGTGCGCTGTATGCACCTCCACGAGAAAAGGTACAGGAAAAAGCCCCGCTGTAGCTGATGCCTTCTGTCACTTGTGAGTCATTACTGATAGAGTGATAATGATTTTGTAAAATAGACTTGAATGTTTCTAAATTAGGAAAGTCATAGGATCATGGCTTAGAATTTCAGACTTTGAATTTCTTCCTTCATTTGAAATGTTGTGGGCTGCTTTCTTTTTCTTTTTTGAGACAGGGTCTTGCTATGCAGTTCAGGCAGTCCTTGAGCTCACTTTTGTAGCCCAGGCTGGTCTTGAACTTGCACTGATCCTCCTGTCTCAGCCTCCAAAGTGCTAGGATAACAGGCGTGTGCCACCATGCTCGGCTCTAAATTTTTTTAAATCTTTTAACTGTTTATTTGGTAAAGGGTCTTTCTGTGCAGCTCAGATTTGTAGTGATCCTCTAGTCTCAGCTTCCTCAGTGCTGAGATTACAGACCACTACACGTAGTTTGGGTGGCCAACATGGCAGTACGAGGGATGGAACCTAGGACCTTGCACTTGACAGGCAAGGCTGTTAGGTCACTGAGCTATTCACCCAACCCCTCATTTCTTTTTCTTTTTCTTTCCTTTCCTTTCCTTTCCTTTCCTTTCCTTTCCTTTCCTTTCCTTTCCTTTCCTTTCCTTTCCTTTCCTTTCCTTTCCTTTCCTTTCCTTTCCTTTCCTTTCCTTTCCTTTCCTTTTCTCTTTTTTTCTCTATTCTTTGTCTCTATCTCTGTAGTACAGCATCTTACTACACAGCTCAGACTCATAGTGATCCTCCTCTCTTAGCCTCCCCAGAACTAGGATTACAGGCATGTGCAGCCATGCCCCATTTCAGTGGCCAGCTTGGTGCAGGGCTGGCACAGCATGCTGTACTGGGAATCAAACCTGGGTCCTTGTGCTTGCCAGGCAGGTGCTTAGACTGCAGAGTTCTTTCCCTAGCCTGGTGGACTGCTTTCTTGAAACTCTACTCACTAATACTTTTTATTGTCTCATGATTCATTGTCTTCAAACAAAAATCATTTTCTCTTTGTTGGTATCTGTATTTCTGCAAATGAACAAATTCAGTCACTCGGGCTTTCTTTCCTCTGAGTCCTGTTACTTACCTACCTAGTTCTTGTCATGATCCCCAAATCTAGGCAAAAGCAGAGGCCCAGGAGTGTTAATTTATCTTTTACTACCTGTTGTTGAAACTATTGCCATAGCTTCCAAACACAGTCTTCTGTAGTCTTTATGTAGTTGACAGAGAGCCCAGGTATAATTATAACAGTTTCATTAAGCTGTTCTGAAATCCTGGGAGCCTTCTCTTGCCTACTGAATTAAGGCAAAATCCTCAATGCAGAATCCAATTTTTAGAATGATTTCAGTCAATCCAAACTGCCTATCTTTTCCTTCTCAGTTCCTTCACTGTTGCTTTTTTTTCTTGCTGCAATGATCTTTTGTTAAAATCTTCTTATTGACATGTCTTTGTTGTACCCCTGTTAAACAAATATGTTTTCTATTTTGTTAAAAGATTACCCTGAAAGCTTCTTAACAGTAGGACCTTCCAGAGTCCTACTGCAATTAGTTGTTTACCAAAAGCCATTGAGTAATCTAAACTTCAACATAGATTTGTAATGTGTAAAGGAGAATGCCTTTCACTTGGAATTTGAATGTACTTTGAAAAGTGTGCTGTGTGGCTGAAATACGTAGAATGTAGAATATATATATATATAATGAAATACATAAAATAATACAATATGTGTGTTTAGAAACCTAGTGATGCAGTTGTGGCTATGTTCAGTGCTTCAGCATTCTGCTGTCCAATATGGAAACAAGGACACTTCTTCTCTTAGGAATGACGTAAGGATGTCTGAGATTTCAGCTTTGTTTTATAATCCAGAGATGGTTGTATTATTATATTATCATGTTTTTCAGAAGAGTATAACTTGAAGAAAGATGGGCCAGGAATTCCTGTTGCTTCTGCGAATATGTCTTTAATAATCTGTATTTTAACAACCTCATTGCCTATTCAATATTTGTAAATTTAAAAATTAACAGCATAAGCAGCCTTTTTGAAAATATACCTAAAAGTTGTTAATTTTACCAGAATTTGTAGTGTGAACCATCAGTAGGTTTTTAAACCCAAAATTCTGATTCAAAAATGTTTTGCTGAAAAATCTTTATTGAATTTTTTACTTAATCACAAAGGTAATGTGTATTCATAATTGAAAATTTGGAAAATGGCAACATGAAGAAGATATTTAAGTTATTCAAGGTAATACCTCTCATTCCCCCATTAACATTTGATACCTGTGCGCACATTGTAGGGATCATGTTGTACATATTGACAGCCACCTTCCTTTTTTAATACAATACAGTAGTTTCAAACTCTGTTCCACAGAACTGCATGGGGTTGAGAGGAGACCTTGGGTTGAGCACTTGTCTGGCATGTGAGAGGCACTGAGTTCTGTTCCTAGCACTGCGTAGCAACACAGTCACACAGCTTTGCAGTGCTGAAGTAAAGTCCAACATGAAGGAAGCGACCCACCTGGTGAAATTCTAAGCATCTCCACTTCCCATCTCAAGCAGAATTGCTAGCTGGTGTGTTTTATATCAAGGTTCTACAGAAGACTTCTTGAGAAAACAGGTGTCCATGCTCAAGAAAAAGGAGGGGGCTTCAAAAGTCACAGACTTCATCGGTGTCGCTCATGTTACTGACAGTTATAATGTACATTTTTTCTCTCTCTTTTGCCCCTACAGAGTTGTCAGTGGTTCTCGAGATGCCACTCTTAGGGTTTGGGATATCGAGACAGGCCAGTGTTTACATGTCTTGATGGGTCATGTAGCAGCAGTCCGCTGTGTTCAGTACGATGGCAGGAGGGTTGTCAGTGGAGCATATGATTTCATGGTGAAGGTGTGGGATCCAGAGACCGAGACCTGTCTACACACGCTGCAGGGGCACACTAATAGGGTCTACTCCTTACAGGTAAGCATCTCCTCGCCCATCCTCGAGAGACACTGCTCCTGAGTCACACAGTTATGTCACTCAGATGATCACTGTCATATGGCTAATCCTGTCCATGTAAAACAGATGAAGCCACCTCATCTGCTGTTTGCTTATACTTGGAAATTGGCATGAAGAAAATATGAATTTCAAAATTATTTAAATGGTTTAATAGTTTTAATTTCTGTGATCCATTTTCCCTCTAAAATACAAATATTTGTCTTGGGACCTGAGACTATAGGGCTCTTAGTTTGATATGTTAATAGTCTCATAGGAAAATAACCTAGATTTTAATAAACTTGGCAGAGGATTAATTTGGCCAAAAGCTCCCACTTTTGCCTTGATAGCTGAAAGTGGATGGACCATGTTATCATGGTTCCAGCCCCATTCAAAGTGGAGGTGAAGGGGCTGGGGAGATAGCTCCATGGCACAAGTGCCTGCCTGGCAAGTGCAAGGTCATGAGTTTGAACCTTGGTCCTGCCAAAAAAAAGGAAACAAACAAACAAAAAAAACAAAGTGGAGGTGGAGGTGGAGGTGGAGCTGGGGATATAACTCAGTAGCATAAACACTGGCCTTGCAAGCACAAGGTCCTCAGTTTGATCCCCACTACTGAAAAAAAAAGGCAAAACATAAAATGGAGGTGGATTCCATCTATATGAAGCCAATCCACTGTCCTGGGCCCGTGGATTTGTATACATAAAGAAGTAGACAACTAACGATTTTTAGTTTACATTTGAATCTGATATCCATGAATAAATTGTCATACTTAAAGTTATCATTAAGCAGACTAATAGATTTAGAAAATGGGTTTTATTTCCTGAAAGGCAGTGTGTTCATTCAGTTTCTTAAAAGTTCATCCCATTAATTACATAATTTATTTATCAACTACTGCCCCTTAAGGATCAGCAAATTAGTATGTAATCCCACTGCTGACATTGCTGCTCTGACAGTGTTTCTTAATATGTAGTGTTCTTAAAAAAAAAAAAAAAAAAAAAAAAAATATGTAGTGTCCTGTTCATGTCATTAAATATTGATATATTGATATATAATAAAAATGGTAAATTAGAGAAAGTGATGAGCTTGAAGGAAAGGGAGTTGGCTACAGTTGCTTTGAAGTTTTGTGTTACACTCAGAACCTTAATGAAATATATTATTCTTAAAATAGACCACTGGGTAGAAAGGAGGTAGCCAACATACATATAAATAAAATTATCTGGGAAGCAGTGGACACTTACTGGCTTTTACTTAGCTGGAAAGCTAGAAGACATGTTGCATAGCTTGCTTTTGTTACCATAATGCTGCCTTTTCAATTCTAGATGTCATTATCTTTTGGCACATTTCCTAATTAGCATTAGGTTCTTGTAGATGAAACTTTTATTTTACATACAGTTTTTAATGGGAGTTTACCCTTTGAACATCAGAAAAGTTATCTCTAGCCCTTTTATGCCTCAGATGCTGATAAGCACACTCTTTTATCACAAGCTATGTTATTAGTTTTAGCTTCCTGTGGAGACATGCTCAGATGGCAGTCCTCACTGAGTCATCCTGGTGTAAATTATTGGATGGGACTAGATGATTTAAAGTGATGTTATTTCAAGGTTTCTTTCTTTTATTAATTTTATGTATTTGGCACAGGGTCTCACTATGCAGCTCAGACTCATAGAGATCCTCTTATTTTAGCCACCCCAGAGCTGGGATTACAAGCATGAGCCACCATGCCGACTCTTGGTGCCAACTTAGCACCCAGGGCAGGTCATGCATGCAATATGGGAATCAAACCCAGCAGGTCTTTGCACTTGCCAGACAAGCCCATAGACTGCTCAGCTATCTCTCAGGCACTCTTTAAGTTGTGTACCAAGTTTGAAGCTACCAAGCATAGAAAATGCACATTTCTGATGAAAGCATCATAACCCCACACACACTGGAAAGTTTCCTGTGTCATGCACTACATCCTAGTACCTCTGTTTTTTCCTGGTCTTGGCAGTTACCAATTTCACCTCCATGTTCAGAGTAAGGAGAATGTAAGATATGAAGTATATCCATTCTTCTGTTCTAACAAATTGTGTCTCTTGTAGTTTGATGGCATCCATGTGGTGAGTGGCTCTCTTGATACATCCATCCGAGTTTGGGACGTGGAGACAGGGAATTGCATACACACGTTAACAGGGCACCAGTCGCTAACCAGTGGAATGGAACTCAAAGACAATATTCTTGTCTCTGGGAATGCAGATTCTACAGTTAAAATCTGGGATATCAAAACAGGACAGTGTTTACAAACATTGCAAGGTAAGAACTGGCCCATTGTTAGTTTTATTAATTAAAAATGTTATTGTTGCTCGAAGTCAAACATGGGTGGAGCTCTCACATCCAGTAGGACTAACCTCAGACAGTGCTTCCTCCAGGTAACTTTATGAGCATCTTCACTGTGGCCTCCAGAGCCAGGCCACTGTGAGAAAGTGTTTCAGGCTGTGTTTTAATACAAACTGGTTTAAATAGCTATGTTCAGGTCTACTTGTTCCTTATAGTCCTAAATGTTCAGTTGAGTCTATGTCTCCTTGAACAACTTGAGAAGAAAGATCTTGGTTATTTCACAGAAGCCACATAGCCACTTAGTTTCAATTTCATAGATTGGAAAGGAATAACAGTGCCCTCTGACACACAGAAAGATACATGTGACCATCTTTACTGTTAAATGAGGCACAACAGTGTTGACTTCTTACTGATTGCCTTTTCTTTGTCTCACCCTTCAGTCTTTCAGTGAGGTCAAGTGGTAGGCAGCCCTGTCCCTTTTTGCTCCACAGCTTACGCTTGGTTCTGGAATAGCGTCCACTCAGCCTTACGTTTGGCTGTTCCACAAAGATTGGCCACGCAACAAATCTCTTAGGCCATTTGTGCACCAGCAGAACACAGGAGCCTGTGCTGTCTGTACCACTGTGGGAAAGCTCTCTCTCATGCAGCCAGAAAAGCAAGTGTGTGCCTGATAGTTCACCAGACTTCCTGGAGGCCAACTCTTGAACGTTAACGTTCCAGTTAGCTACCAGATTTTCTTATATTCTTGCTTCTCCTAAAATACTCAGAACAAGGTTTCTAAATATGCAGCATTTGAAATCTTGTGTTTATTTTGTTCTAATGTGGAAGGCTACAAATTACAGTGTAACTATCCCCTAGCTGTGGTTCCTAACCAGTAACTAAGTACCTTTGGTTTTGCCTAGGTCCCAACAAGCATCAGAGTGCTGTGACCTGTTTACAGTTCAATAAGAACTTTGTCATTACCAGCTCAGATGATGGGACTGTAAAACTATGGGACTTGAAAACGGGTGAATTTATTCGAAACCTAGTCACATTGGAAAGTGGGGGGAGTGGGGGAGTTGTGTGGCGGATCAGAGCCTCCAACACAAAGCTGGTGTGTGCAGTCGGGAGTCGGAATGGGACTGAAGAAACCAAGCTGCTGGTGCTGGACTTTGACGTGGACATGAAGTGAAGAGCAGAGAAGGTGAATTTTGTCCAGATGTGTAGAGATACACTCCCTACCCTTCCCCCACATACAAAAAAAAAAAAAAAAAAAAAAAAAAAAAAAAAAAAAAAAAAAG